>MCJB01048968.1:39476-83087 GCA_002018475.1 Nicotiana obtusifolia
CAAAAAAAAAAAATCCCCCAACCCCCCCAAAAAAAAAAAAACAGCAAATGGCCCAAAAGACAGGGTCTAAGAGGGTAAACCCATAGTAAAACTCAGAGAAAGCTCCATTCCACAGCATAACTTTATCTTGATATAGAAGACTAACACAACAAACATGTTGTACCTTTCTTGATTAAAAGAGTACATCAAATTTCACATGAAAATTAATTTGAAAACTGTACCAGAATGTATGACAACTTACACTTCCAATTGTTTTCTGGACAGCTGCAACACGTTGGAAAGCCCTTTCAGATTCTAAAGCTCTAACTCGAAGCTTAAGATCGCCTTGCTCCTGTAAGCAAATCAGAAGAAGATATAAATGGCTAAAATACTAGACTGAAAAAATATGGATCTGTGATCAAATTTAATTTAATGCTAAAATATTGCATGATATCTACCAATCGCTGGATAATTTCAGCAAGTCTCTCAACTCTATCAGCCTGCCTGAACAAGTTGTAAAATGCACGAGATTGTCTGTCCCATCTGTTCCTGAAGTCCTGGAAGTCAGAAAGATAAATCATTAAAACTTAAGCACAATATGGAAAACAAACTTGCATATAGTTTCGAACTTTTATTAGGTTTACCTTTAGCACAACTTCAACACCAGCTTCACGAAACCTAAGCAACTCTAGGGCATAGCTATATAGCAGCATAAAATTTTATGTTAGAAAAGGAGGGAAAAATTACAAAATAAAAATGAAAAAAAAAAAAGAAGTTCTGTATCGTGCTGTACTCACGGTTTGGCAATCTCAGTGATATCAAATCGTGGATCAAGACCCTTTCCGATGCCATCCAGAACTGATAATAATAACAGTTTCTGTTATAAGAAGTTGAAACCATAAGCAGTACAATTACAAGGAACGGTAAGCTGGGACTGAAGTACCTGAAAATGCTCTAACCACAAAAGTGAATGTGGCAGGAAACCGGAATGGCTGATCTGCTGCAATGCTTAATAGATCTTCACCTGTTTGTGAATAAAAAGTATGAAAGGTTATGAGCAAAGTGAATAGCTAACTAGTATCTGAATATATCTTCTAATTTTACTTGTTCCTTCTCTTTGCCTTTTACCTCTTATGGCCCGGGAGGGAGTTGGGGTTGGGAAAGGGTGGGGACCAAGCAGTAAAAACACATTGGTTTTTTTCATTCCCCTGAAAACCCCCCAGAACGCACCGAAGTAAGGAGGGCAAAGGAATAGAACAAGCTAACACAAAAGATTGATAGACCAGATCAGGAAGATACGACAAGTGAATTACCAATTGCAGCCAACCGTTGCTTCTTTTTCTCTATTTGTTCCTCCTTGCTTAATGGCTTTTTGAACCCAAGTTCTGCTTGTGCCATTTCTCTCTCCCTTCTTTGTGCTGCAAGGCGCTCTTCAAAACTGCAAAATTTCAACTGTTAAGCTTCAATCAATTTAAACACTTACAGGAGGAGTTATTATTCATCAAGGTCTAAAATAGCTCAGAATCAATGTAGCCTTAGGTTTTGGTCACAGTTGGCCATGAAATGAGAGTCAAATTGACATTTTTGCAGTAAAGGACCTGAAATTCGACACACTTTAGCTGATTGGAGGGAAACAGAAAGATAATAGAAGAATTGGGAAAAAAGGGGGAAAGCATTTACTGCATGTCAAGTTCAGTCCAAATTTTGTAAATCATGTGAATGATGATGCACATTACAAAGCACCTTGTGAATAGAAAGTCTAAAATAACTCAATCAATGTAGCTTAGGTTTTGGTCACAGTTAGCGATGAAATGAGAGTCAAATTGACACTTTTTGCAGTAAAGGACCTAAACTTTAACATACTTTAGCTGAATGGAGGGAAACAGAAAGATAATAGAAGAAATGGGAAAAAAGGGAAAGCATTTACTACATGTCAAGTTCGTTCCAGATGTTGTAAATCGAGTGAATAGCGAACTCCGAAGAAGTCAATACACATGTAAAGCATTTACTACAGATTCACATTAGTGGATGTTAGCCACCTGCCCATCCACTGCAAAATGACTACGAGGTAGTGGAATCTCTTCCAACAGGTTGTTCAAAGGTAGGTTGGAAATGCCCCCAACTGTTAAGGAGCTTCTCAAGTTGAAAATTGAAAGGCAGAGGATCAAAGAAAACGAACATGGGCTTTCCAAAGATCAGAGAAGGCCTTTTCGTTCAAGCTAGTTTCCTTTTGCACTTTGTTGAAGCATATAAGAGATTCCTATTTGTATAAATACCGATTGGGACTTTGTAGGAGGGAATGCTTGCCTTATAGTTGATCGGTGTATACCTCTAGTTTACAGGCTTAATCATTTTGTTGATAAAATCTTATTACTTGTCAAAAATAGAACGATCCATCTCTCATAACCTACCTGTTGGAAATTTTATCGAAGATGGACCAAATTTTTCACCCGAAGAAGGAAAGTTCCTCCGAGTATGTCTATTAGTCACATCTTGAAAACAAACATTTAGGGGGGCTAACAAGTTGATGTACAACAGACATAATCCAAGCTAATAACTAATTAAGAAAAAGAGATAAAGGTAAAGAGATGAAAAAGAAAAAGGAAAAACTCCGTTTGCCGAAACAAACACTTCTCATGGATTCTAATTCACCAGTTTGCAAACACATTTTTCACTTCATTTATGTATACGAGAGCACAGCCTAAACAAATATTCAAACACACACCCCCCAAACCACATCATGGACATCAGCCCACAATCTCAGGTGTTACTATAAAGGACGAACTGATTAGTAATTTAATACTGCCGACAATGGGCTTAATTTTGGCAGTCTCAACATTCAATTTAACTTTTAACAAAATTAAAGTTGACAGATATGATGCGGGCAAGTACCTATTAAGGAAAAACTGTGCAGTTCGTCTGACAGCAGTCATGTCACCAGTAGGCACCAGAACACCCATTTGAATCGCTGCTTGCACGACCTGCATTTCAAGGTGATCTTTAGCCATGAGGGGTAGGTAGAACAGTGACAGAACAATAAAAAAAAGAAATAGCAATCCTAGGAACTTTAAGTGTGATCACCTTATCTGGATCTTTCTCATAAACTCCATAGAATGTTTCCAGCAATCCTTCTCTGATATTAGGACTTATGCTGCAACATGCTAGAGTAAGTGAGAACTTACAAGTTTTAGGTTGGAGAACTTCAGAGTTATTTATATTTTTCAGATGAAAAGGTTCAACTATATACCTTCCCATCATTCCAAAATCATAGAAGATCAGCCTTCCGCCATTGACATCATCCACAGCTATATTTCCAGGATGCTGCATGAAAATTAAATAAACACCAACTTTCTTTGAGAAACCTTCATTTCGACACTTCACAGATATGAGAATAGGGGTAAGGTAAGTAGTAAGATGAAAACGATTTTCAACTTAGAAATGAGTAAATACATCAACATCATAAAATGTTGTTGAAGTGTGTGACCATCTCATCTAAAAGCTTAAGTTGTATGAGAGAGCACATGTTTGATTGCTTTATTATGTCTTCAACATTGCCCCCACGTGCAGGCATGATTCTTTTTCATAAGTCAAGCATATGGAAATTCCTTCTAATAATGAATGGCAGTGAGACTCGAAACCAAGATCTCTACCTGCTCTAAATACCATATTAAGAAAAGTGTGATCATCTCATGAAAAAGCTTAAGTTGTTAGAGAGAGAGCCCTTTTAATTACTTAATTTTGTGTTCAACAAATACTAATTGGTTGGTGATGTCTTTGGAAGGTGAAGCTCCAACGGTATCTCTCTGAATTAGTTACTTGGTCCTATCCAAGTGAATGAGGTGATTACCAAGAGTTAACAAAATAACTTTCCTTCATCGATCAACACAAGCTTCCATTTGCAGTTTATACCACTCGGGAGTTGAATGGTTAGAGTTAGATTTCCCACATCAGTGGTGGATAGAGTAATTGGTCTCCTTATATGGTCTTGGCCAATGATCACCTCATGACCTAGCTTTTGGAATTGAGTTAGGCCCAAGATCCATTTTCTTATCATGGCATCAGAGACAAACACATCCAAATTCTTGGTTTACCCGATGTTGGGCCCCATATTATATTGTCTACGTTCCAGATGTTTGGTCCTGGGCGTGTTGTGGGCGTTAGATATCTCACATTGGTGGTTAATGGAGTAATTGGTCTCATTGTATGATCTTGGGCAATCCTCACTTCATGAACTAATTTTTGGGGTTGAGTTTGGCCCAAGATCCATTTTCTTATCAGTTAGAAGGAAAGCAAACATGGTGATGCAACCAGGTAAACAATGAGGATGCAAATTAAATGAAAGGTATAACGAAAACAAAGGAAGTGGAAAATTCATATACCAGTTCATTGAATATCTCAAACGGAGAGATCTATTGTATGCTGTTATTTGGTTACAAATTATCAACTGTAAATCATACTAGAGCAGAAGAACTATGAATGTCAGTAAGAAATCTTACTGGATCAGCATGGAAAAAACCATGAGACAGAATCTGCTCCAGGTAGGATTCAACCGCATACCTCCCTAACCTGATCATCAATCAGGAGAAGTGCAAATGAATATATTTTCAGT
The DNA here is from genome assembly GCA_002018475.1 of Nicotiana obtusifolia. Lineage (NCBI taxonomy): Eukaryota > Viridiplantae > Streptophyta > Magnoliopsida > Solanales > Solanaceae > Nicotiana > Nicotiana obtusifolia. Next base: position 44,065 of record MCJB01048968.1, read on the forward strand.
CCTATATTAACTACCTAGTACCTGCTCAGCGTTGCTATCAGAGATACAAGAATGAATTGACAGAACACATCCAATTTTTGCAGACTATCTGTGAAGCAACATGTCTCTCTGACATGGTTACAGCACCAGTACATGGACAAAAATGAAGGATATGGGTAAATTTACAAATTTCTACAAATTGAATGGCATAAATTTGAGCCCACCTTTTCCTATCAACACCCAATTGATCTAAGGCTTGTATCCTGTTTATTTTAATGCCTGGGACATACTCCATTGTCAAAACCTGAAAGCAATGAAAAATACTATTCAAGTAAAACGGGGTATGGAAAGAATTCAATGTTAATAAGTTGAACCATCATGATTACTGATTGTTGAACCTGTGGTGTGGTATATTCCCAGTATATTGTTGGGACTTTCACATAATCCATGTTTTTGAAGTTACTTGCAAACAGTTCGGCGTTAGCAGCTTCCTTTGTGTAATCAATCTCCTGCAAAACTCATAAAATAACATCTCTTATTAGAAAAACTTACAGCTTGAAAGATTAATCAAGGAGGAGAGCAACACATTTATCCTGGAAAAGATTCAGCAGCATTTGACTATTGAATTGAATACCAAATAAAATAATAGCACCAGAATGCTGGTCAGTCAATGACTAGAGAAACTTATAAACTACTTCAATTCAAGATTGCCAGTTGATACAAAGCCATAAAATACACAGTTACCTGATGACCAGTTGTCATCGTTTAAGCCCTGAACTCTAATTGGTAAATTAAAATATTCTATTTAAGTGCAACGAGAACCTACTGATGAGACATGACATTCCAATACCTTTTTTTTAACATGCCAATACCTATTTCGCGTCAAGACCAATAAATTTAAATTCCTTGAACTCAGATGATGCTGATTCAGAATTAATTAAAACTCTGAAGTCTGTCAACTAGAAAAGCTTTTCCCACAAAAACATTTTTTTGGCAGACCTCACCACTAGACATATGTCTTTGCAACGAAACTTGTACAAACAAGAATGGCAAGTCAATGAGACTCCAAAATGCAAAAAGAATCAAAGATAAGTAGGAACGAAAAATGAATCTTGAAGTCCTTTTACAAAGTATTAATGAATTCATGATGCTAATGGACAAGCATGCTCACTTAGTTATAAAGAGATGATTAATTGACAAAATACCTGATACAAGACACTTGCACATTCATCATAGATTGCAACCCAATCTCTTTTTGCACCATCGGATTTAGGATCTATTTTCTGCAGATATTCAGCTATCACCTGCAAGAAATATGTCATGTAAAAAGAATGCATGTCATAATGAATAACTTATTTTTTGAAAATTAGAAGTACCAGTGATCATATCCATGAATAAAAGTCACTGCTTGTGCGAGTGTTAAGTGCAGAATATACTGGAGGGGTGTCTTATTTCATCATGAAAACTAGGTCATAGCACCAAGTATATGGATAAATGACTTGAAGTGAGACTTTTTCTGGCAGAAGTATGGAAGTTAGATGGGAAAGTCTAAGAAGAAAAACCAGCTAAAATGGGCTCTATCTATGCAGTCAATGAAGATCTGATTATAATTCATATCATAGCCAAACGATTACACAAAAGAACAAGGGTTAAATGTAAAGATACTTTTAAGTTATCTGAAACTGACCCTCAGGTTTTTAAGATCGATATCAAAAAGATCCTTAAGACCGGGCCTCTGTACTTTTACAACTACTTCCTGCCCATTCAATCTTGCACGATGCACCTGACCTGCATTATAATACATCAGCGTTTTAATATTTTATTCTTGTAATACATAAAACAATGATTGGTAGAATGAAGGATACATTTCCATAACACAATCAGAATTAATGAATATTACCAAGACTTGCAGCAGCTATTGGTTCACGGTCAAATCTTTCAAATACATCACCCAATGAACCCCCAAGTTCTTCTTCAACTATTGATACAGCAGTTTCCGATGGGAAAGGAGGAACTTGATCCTAAACAGAGAGAAATTAGTCTTGCAAGTAAATAATGCAGGGAAAATTAACTATTTCTAAGAAACAGAATATAACATGTTGCAAAGCAACAGGAAATGACAGAAAAATAATAGAAATCACGAGAACAAAGGGAAGGTACACTGCAAAAAGAATAAGATCAGCAACCAAGCATGCTGCATCCAAGGTGAAAATCAATCTACTGCACAGCATGTGTTGCCGGTTGTATAAGTTAACTTTATAAGTGACCTTAATATGCTTTCAGAATATAACATACTTCAAAGTTAGTATATCCCATCTCAGGGACTATGGATTTTAGCAGCATAATTCATTTATTTGTATGTTGATATTATCTCAAGTATTACATGTTTAACGATTTGTCTAAGGATCTTATACTCCAACGACGTGCTCAGTCTTCCTCTTTATTGCATTCTGTAAACTAGTGCAATTTATATTTGAGTCAGGTTTCTTGCACACAGATAATCTTTGTTGCTAGTAATCTGTCAAGCTCCACGCATTGCTAGTCCCTGTTATTCGAGATATTGGAAGATCTCTGAGGAAGAACAGATATGAGCAACGCCCGAGCTTGAGAAATTATAAATCATCTCAAGAAAATAGTAAACAACAAGAAAAAAAACCATTTTAGGATTGGCAAAATTAAATAACAAGCTATATATATGACAGAACTGTTAACTTTGGTACCAATTTCTGATGATGAGGCAAGATCCACAGCTTACAAAAACAGAGCAAAAGATCTTCAAACTTAAATAACAACAAGTACACCTCAATCTTCAAACTTAAAGGATATTGAAGATACCAAATTGTGGTGAATGTGTGTGGTAGAGGATCAAACATACGGTAATTTGAGCAGGGCATCACCAACCTGAAGCTCAGACAACTGATCAACATACTCCTGAGCAAGAATATCCACCCTTGTTGAGAATTGCTGGCCAATCTTGATAAAAGTAGGACCTAATCTCAAGATAGTTTCTTTTAACCACCTAGCGAGGACCTTTCTCCGCTCAGCTTTTTTCGCCTCTGTCATTCCACCTGCATCAGACAGCTCCTCGTATTAGTTACAGTAAGACATGCTTTTCCATATTATCAATGAGCAATTGTTTTTTTGGCCCATTACAATTTGTTTTTAGTTTTATGTCAAATCTCCAAGAGATCTGAAAATAAAACACAAAGAGATCTTTGCAGGGTCATTTTCTTCTATTCAAATTGTAAAGGATTATGTTGAATGATTGAGCATAACAGATTGGTGGCAATCATCGACTTTCTGAAGGTGTAATAAGTACATCAACAATTATAGATAGTTATTATTGTGAATTTTGAGGAAAAGAGGCCAAAACTAAGTATAAAGAGAAACAATGACTGGCAAGTAGATTCTTTCGGTGTCATGGTAATCATTTTCTGTCCATAGTTTGTGAAAAGCTCAGTTTGTGGATCCCAATATCTTCAATGTAGGACTTCTCAAAAAAATATCGTCAATGTAGGGAAAATTTCTACTTTTAGAAGCAGTTTGATAATATCTTCTGTCCATCAGTTTGTGGATGCCAATATCTTCACTTCAATGTAGGGAAAAGTTCAGTGAGGAAGCAGAAAAAATGGAAAGCTAAAGTGCTATTCATGTAGATCAGTTGAAGTGAACTTTGAGAAGTTTTTTATGGTTTTTCATAAAGTAGCACTATGCCTCATTCCTTGGACTTTTCTTGTTGAAATAGGTGCCAAAAAGCAGAGTATTTTCTTGTCAATATAACAAAATTATGGTTTTTTATCATCCTGTTTTAGCCATTGTGAAATTTAGGTTATCTCATTGACCAACCTCGATAAGAGAACTTTTGATTATTCAGCCAAGCCCTAAATATAAAAGTGAAAACAGATCCCCATATCTCCAAAGTCCTTTGAATTGTTGAATATGTTTTGAATCTGTTCCAACGGCCCCCAGGCCGGACAGAAACCTGCAAAAACCATTCAGCATTGTAAAACAATATGGCTTACATCCAAAAACAAAAAAGAGATCACAAGAACCCATAAAGCACAGAGGCTAAGATGTAAATTGCAATATTGTATATAAACATTCGAAATTCTGCGTTATCATTTAGTTTCTTTCCAACTGCAACCAACAGATCTAATATTCATTGAGTAAACCAGAGTCTCCACACCCTTTCTGGTCCAATTTTGAATCCGCTCCTGCATCCTGTTCTCGGTATGTTTCCCATTACAGCAAGTGAATAGATGTGAGGTTGATCTAGTGACCTGGTCAGCTATAATCTTAATATAACCAGTCCAATAACTTGTCAACTCACAGCCAAGACGATCTTCATCTTATACCTCTAATAAGAGAAGTTCATTATTTCATCCAAAAGGCCAGTAAGAAACATTTCCAGTCATGTGTTGATAATTCTCGTCTTCAGAAGATTAGACAAAGTGAGAACATAAAATTGGCCTTCGCCGCTATGAGATACTGATGATAGAGCACAACGACAGGAACCATCACACGTGGCACTTGTATTAAGTCCATGTATCCCCATGCAAAGTATAACCACTCTATAACACCACCCTCTTAGTCTCGTACTATTCTTTCTTTCAGTACAACCAAATATAGCTATATTTTCCTTTCCTAAGTCATCCTGATTCTGATGCCATATCTATACAACAGTTAGTTCAGCTAAATTAGCCACCCCAACTAATTCGGGCTTGAACTATATCAAGAAAAGAAAACAAGTTTGAAAATGATGTGCAGTTGTTGTTGTATTGATCAAATATGACACCGATTTAACCTAACCTCATAGTGTAAATGCGGCAATGAGGATCCACTAATTTTAAGTTATGCTTGATTTTGCTAACCGTCATTGACTACTTTCTAACAAAAAAGCTTAACTATACATACAACTCATTCTGATTGTAGCAACCGTCAATGTCAGTCACCCCAAAATCAATTTGGGATTACATTGGTATGCACATAAAACAAAACAATAGATTCTAAAATTAGAAATTTTCTAGAACAATAACCACACTTAGTGATACATGCATACACACACCCTTGCACTAGAATGCTTGATCATTCACATAAAACCAATCAGTATCAATCAACTATGCGTCAACCCCAAAATGCTTTAGATTCACAGTATCAAACTATTTCACCCGAGGCTGTCAACACTAATCACATAAAAGCATAACTAAAGCAAGACCCATATTTATTCATGTGATGTTTTGATCAAGTACCACTGAAGCAGGTCCATCGTAACAGTCGCAGTATGTAAGAAATCTTTAGTTAAAATTTGAGTACAACAACAACAGCCCAGTATAATCACACTAGTGGGGTCTGGGGGTAGAGAGGCTAGAGTGTAGCAGACCTTACCCCTACCCTAAAGGAATAGAGAGGCTATTTCGGGGAGACCCTCGGCTCAGAGACAATAGATCCGTAACAACAACAGAAACCAATCCACCCCCTCTTGTGTCATGTGACGGTCTAAATCAACAACACTTGCAAAAATTAAATGCTAGTAAAAGTATAACCCAAAATAGCTAACATATGTACCTTAACTTGATCGTTCTTCTTAAACCAAGCTTCCTCTTGTCCAATCTCCTCTACACTTTGCTTCTTCTCCTTCTTCTCAACCACCTCTTCCGCCTTCACTTCCACAATCTCGTCCCTACTCTTCGCCGCTACACCATTCCCATTCCCATTGACATACTTCATCAAACTCTCATTTTCACTCTCACTCACACCTACACTACCATTCGTGTACTTCTCCACTAACAATGCACCGTTCAAATCATCGATCTTCTTCACACTTCCATTCACACTACCGTTAACTTTCCTCGCCAATTCCGCGTCCCTCTCTTCCACCACCGCACTCTCTTCTCTCTTCACCGCCTTAATTAGAATCAAAGTCCGCCGACGCGATGAAAACCTAGAGAGCGGTACACGGAAGCTTCTAGAAGCTGAATTTGAACACAGAAATTTGAGCTCTGGTAGGGTTGCAGTGGAAAGTGTAGCTGAAATACTCGCCATTTTTGTACTGTATGTGCATGCAAGGGAAGAAATAGATATAGAAACTGACTTATGGAATATTCTAGAACTGAGTTGCCATAGCTTTACTGAGTAAACTCAGAGCTTTTGGACGAAGGAGGAGGAAGTAATGGCTGAGAAAAAAAGGGAATATAATTTTTTATGTTTGCAAAGTGGAAGAAAATTGTACTTTATGGTGGAAGAGGTACCACGTGGCAAGAGAGATAGGTATGGGGAGAGAATGGAGAAATGTGATTGGTTAATGGGGTCTGATTAAGTCTTAGCCTTAGGTGTGGAAGGGTTTTGTCTTTTAATATCCTTGTTGTGTTACTCTTTTATCCTTTTTTTACGAGTTTAAGAGGAGTTACGTGTGTTACCAAATCTCAAGGGCAAGTGAAGTTAGGGTAATAATAAGAATATCGTATCACTAAGACAAATTAGGCAGTTGGGATAGTAAAAATGCCCAGTTTGTAAGGACATACAAGAGCGATAGCAACTATTTCCCTCACAATTGTGGTTCATTCATCTTATTAGAGGCAACACCCAAAGTCATTATGAACGCCAAAACTTTCTATTATCTTCGTCCTATCCATCCCCTTGACAAGTTTTATCTGTATTGTCTAATTATTCACAACTTACAACACATTGATAAAACTTACTACTATATACCTTCATTATATTTATCTTATTAAATTGTTCACACGTATTAATGGATTAACAAGACCTGGTGTTATCTTCAACATATCTTATTAAAATATTTATATTGTTTAACATAAAAATAGTTTTTATGGTCAAAGCTAATATTAAAGTAAATGGGGTTAACGATATCCAAATTTACTTCACTTTCTTAGAAATACAGAAATAAAACAAATAATTAAAATATTTGCTGATTTCTCCGGAATTGCGAATTGAAATCTTGAATCAAGTAAAATAAAATGTTGAATGCATATATTTGGAGATATTTAGATGATTGTACAAAATGAGGTAAGAGTCCTTATACAAGGATACACAACTGTAACGATTTTCTTACTTAATTCTGACTCATTAATGGTATTAATTGCCTTATCCATTACTAAATGTGCCTGTAACTGTTATGGTAATAATAGAGGATCGCGTATAATTAAAGCTAATGCTAATTTCCTTTCCATATTTACAACCGATTCATGAATCTTCCCCCTTTTATGGTCTTCATACATCTCGTGCCTATTTCCTCTTTTTCACCTGTCAGATCCGGTACCTTCTCTGATAAAACATCGTTGGTATTTTATATGTGCTTTTTTGTCTTTCTTTATTGACCCAATTATAAGTGTCACTTGTCACCTCGTTCTTGGTCCACGTATCATACATTTTTTTCACCAATACAAATAGTCCCCCCACTATTTGAATATTCTCAATTGAATATTCGGGAAGTGGTAAATTCATTTATGGCAGGAATGTCTTGCCGCCTCTTCCCAGCTATCATAATACTTTCTTCAGAAGCGATGAGACGTACATCATGTCCATTTAATGCCTAATATACGTGTCTTATTGTAATTGGTTCTGCAATTTTTAGCGCCTTTTTAGGGTTTTTAGCAGTTGCATCAGTTGTAAGGTGACGGTTCCATGATGATAGTTCATAATGACAGGTTTTCGCTATAAATATCGTATCATACACAACTTTGAAAACCTCTTCTTCTCTCTTGCATTCATATTCTAACTCTTCTCGTAGTTCTTTCTCTTTCAATGTGTTTTTACCATTAAAGATGACTTCCATTCTTCAAACCCTTCTTCATCATCGGACCACCGCAAGGTAGTGATTGTTGATGAATTTCCCCCCTCTTCTGCCCTAACTAGAAGTAGAAGAGGTGGCAGACTTCGTAGCTTAGGCTCTCTATCTAACCGTAGTTCTACCCCTTCTCAGAACAATACTGCCAAACCTTCCTCCTCTAGAGCTAGAACTTCCATAACCCCTAGATCTTACTCTAGGGGAAAAACCACAATGAACCTATCATACTGGTCTGAGATTGTTCCTCGGGAATTTTCTTTCATATCAGATTGTGAAGCTATGAGAAAACAGGTCTCTTCCATAGCATCTTCTAACCATGCTGATCATTACCCTAGTTTGATCACTTCTTGTCTCCTTCCCTTGGTTCGTCGTGAATGCAACTGGAAACACAAATTTCCCAGTGGTAACCCCTAGTGTTGATGATAGAATTACCTCTTATCGTGAAGGTTATTCATTTTTTATACCTACCCTTTTACTTTAGGGTTCAGCCCTCCTATCGATCTAGTAATCAATGAATTTTGCCGTTAGTTAAATGTCTGCCTTGGCCAAATAGGTCCAATCATGTGGAGGGCAGTAGCTTGCCTTCGTTATTTGTCAAATTTGGTTTCCGCTCCTTTTACTTTTCGTCACTTACTCCATTTATACTCCCCGAAGCTCTTTCGCGAGGGTGTTTTCTCTCTTGTATGTTTTTGTTTATTTTTCAGCAATCGTAGAAGTTTTCAGAGAAATCCCTGACTTTCGTGACTGGTAGAAAAAATATTGACTGCTGCTCCCATAGACCAGAGAGCATGGAAAATTCTTTCTCAAAAATTTCGATGGAAAGTAAAGAACCACGGTATTTTTTTTATTGACATGGTTTTCTTTCCTTTTGTTCTTTTTTCTTTCCTTTGATCCCTTTCATTTTGGTTGTTTCTAGAGTTTGCCATTTGTGGCATCAGCCCAACTTACATTCCTTCTGCTAGGCTTTCTGTTAGCTCTATATAGGAACAAATCCTGACTGTATCTTCTTCTAAGAGGAAGAATGTTGAAGCCCGTGACTCCGAAGAAGAAGAAGATAACGAAGATGGTTCCTTAGTGAGGAAGCCACGAGTCAGAAGACGCGTGATTTTAGATGATGAATCCACTGTTTCTCAAGACCCACCTTCAGGCTTTGTGCTTTTTAGTCTTGTTGATGAACCAGAGAATGTCCATTTGGACATCTTTGAGGATGAAGGTATTGACCATTCTGGTAATCACCCCTCAAGTCCCGTGATAGACTTTTTGCCTAAGGATTTGGGCGTAAAGAAGACTTTGGCCCCGTTTCTTAAGAGCCACCACTTGCCTCTCTTCCACTGGCCCCAGTTGCTACTGTTGTTAATCCTCATTTTTCTTCTGCTCCCTTACCTACAGCCACCCCTATTGTCGTTTTTCCTGCTGCCTCTCGTGAAAAAGCCGGACCTTCTAGCGGTAGACAAGGCATGAAGAAAGTTTTGATTCAAGTCCCCGATGGTGGAAATCTGTTAAAGAAATCAAGTCGAGTTGTTGTATGGTTAAAACCATTGATAGGCCCCATGAAAAGGGAGAAACTTGAATCCCATAACTCTTTGACCTTAATGAATGATGTTATTCGTTCTACGCTCAAGGTATATCCCCATTCTCGTATATTTCTTCCTTTTCTTCTAGGTTTATAACTCTTCTCCCTTGTCTTTCTATTGATCAATTTAACAGGTACAGAGCTAAAGAGAAGGACATCTTGGACTGATTAGCAAGTGATTGAGCTGCGCACCAAAGTTGATAATTGGAAGAAATAATTTGAAGGCCTTCAACTTGAAAAGGATGTTCTTGCGGAAGAAAAAGGGGCTTTGGAGCAACAACTAAAGATAACCACCACTTAATTAGCGATTTTGAAGGCCTCTTCCAATCAAGTTGAAAAGGATAAGGATAGACTGGAATCTTCCTTTGCTGAGCAGCACTCAAAGGCAACTGAAGAGATTAGAAGCTTGAAAGAACTTCTAAATCAGAAGGAGGTGTACGTGGGTGATTTGGTGCAGATGCTCACCCAAGCTTAAGAGGATCTCCGTACCTATATTGATGAAATCTAGTTCCTTGAGGGCTCTCTTGATCCTTTGAAGGCATCCTGAGAAAGAAGACTTGAGGGTTGAGATTGAGCAGTTGCAAAAAGATTATGAATCTCCTGAAGACAAGTTAACACGTGATGTTAGTTGGGGTTTTTCGAATACACGTCTTGAGACTTTGACCGAAGCTAACCTGGAGGGTTTTGACCTTAATGCTGAAATTACAAAGCTAAGGAAGCAATTGAGAAAACTCAGCAACGTCAAAGCTTCTCAACACCCGCGGATGAAAGTTCCAAAGGTGATGGAGATGGACTAGCTCCTAGTCAAGCAGATTCCCAACCTTCGTCTTCTCAAGTTGATTCCTCTATCCCCGCTGATGATGCTCCTTAGTATATTTCATTTTTTGTCTCAGAAGTTTGTGGAAACTTTTTTTTTTTGTTTCAAAGTGGTTTTTAGGAAGTTTTCCCCTCTCTATTTTCGAGATGTTGACATTAATATCATTTCACAGCACATTATGCTTTTTTTTCTCTTTAAGTTTTCGAGCGTATACTTGTATTCAAAAATATTTTAATAGTCTGTATCTTTAAATAAACGGATTTTCTTAAAAGAAGGCCCTTTTATATTAACAGCACTAATGAAGATGATGTCTCACCTTCTATGATATGAAGTAATTAGAAGAAGTTTTATTTTTTGAACCTTCAAACAAATATTCACGTACAACATTTTCATAACTGCTTTATTTATAGCAGGTTACAAGTACGAGTGTATTTTCCTGTGGCTAAATCTATGGTCTTAACTTAAACACTCGTGGGAGTTTTCCATTGGTTCTTCAACTCTTTACTGCCCATTCTTTCTGCGACTTGAAAATTTAACATTTTATTCAAGGTTTTTCCTTTGGCTAAGCTATGCTTCAACTCTTTACTGCCCATTCTTTGGTTATTTCCTTGAAAAATGAAATACATACGGGACTCAGAAGTAAATTTTTAGATGATGACCCTAGTCATCAGAATTGTTGTAACATAGACCGAAAATAATTAAGTATTTTGTATGTCTTTGGGTCTAATGCCATCATCTGGTACGAGCAAGCTTTTTGCCTATCATCTAAAATGGTTAGTAAAACTTAAACGAACAAAGTAAAAGATGAACTTCTATGATACCTGTCAATGGGTATTAACTTCTTCAAAAGTAATAATTCTTCAAATGGACTGCATTCCAATAGGATGGTAACATCTTGTCATCCATAGTTTCCAACTCGTACGCTCCTTTTCCAGGAATGCCTTTAATTATATATGGGCCTCAACTTTCCTGCATTTTTCGCTTGTGTTGATCGGAATGCTTTTTGTTGTGGTTTGATAAGCTCATAATACCCCAGTAGTACTTCTGCCCACTTACCTTTTGATTCTTCCGATCACTTCTTTAGGTTGTTGATGATGACCATATATTGTCGATTCAGCTTGACCGTTAGCTACGGAATGATAAGGTGCTAAAGTAATTCGTTTAATTTTCCAACTTTTGAAAAAATAAGTAACCTTTGCGCCTACGGAGTGCAGCCCATTATCGCGATTTCCTTTGAGACTCCATTCTCCAAATGAAGTCCATAACTTCCTTTTCTCGTACCTGTTTAAAGGCACTTGCTTTCACCCATTTTGAGAAATAATCCGTTAGAATTAACAAAAACTGTAACATTTTGGCTTGAGGCAGAGGACTTCGATATCCATCCCCCATTTCATGAATGGCCAAGGTGATATGATTGAATGTAGCAATTCTGTTGGTCGATGTATATTATTTGCATATCGTTGGCACTTGTTGAACCTTGCTACAAAATTTTCTGCTTCATCTTCCATTTTCGGCCAATAGCATCCTGCTCTTATTAGTAATTTTTACCAACGATCTTCCACCGGCATGATTACCACAGTGCCCTTCATGTACTTCTCTCATTACATATTCAGTTTATGAAGTTCTAAGGCACCGTGCTAAAGGTCCTCCAAATATTTTGCGATATATATTCCCCCTATTATGCAGTATTGAGCAGCTTTTAATCGTAGCAATTGGGATTTTTTTATCCTCGGGCAAAATTCCATGCTGCAAAAAGTTCACAAACTCATTTCTCCAATCCCAAGTTAAATTATTGAAATTTACCTTATTTTTGGTTTGGTTAAGGGCTGAATGAAACAAGTGTACCACAACTGCATTTTCTGCATTCGACACATCAGCCACAAATGCCATACTTGCCAATGCATCAACTTCTGTGTTTTCTTCCTTGGGTATTTGTACAGCTTTCCAAGTTTGGAACTGTCTCAGTAACTCTCGTACTTTTTCTATGTATTGTCGCATTTGTGTCTTTCTTTCCACGTAAGTTCCTTCCATTTGGTTTACTACCTATTACGAGTCGCTTTTGATTATGATTTGTTCAATACCAAGTTCTCTCGCGAGCTCTATTCCTGTAATCACAGCTTCATACTCTGCCTCATTATTAGTAATTGGATAACACTTTATTGCCTATCTTATGACTTCTCCTGAAAGTGGAATTAAAATAATTCTCAAACTTACTCCTTTAACATTTAAGAACCATTGGTAAACAAGGTGCAAGTCACCGATTAGATCCGGTGAACACTCGTAACTCTTTTTCTACTTCAAGAAGTAGGTGTGAGCTGAAATCTGCTACAATATCTACTAATACCTGAGACTTTATGGCAGTTATAGGCTGATATACAATATCATATTCTCTAAGCTCTATAGCTCATTTAGCCAATCTTCTTGACAATTATTGTTTATGCAATATATTCCTTAGTGGAAAAGCAGTTATTAGAGAAATGGGATGACATTGAAATAAGGTTGTTATTTTCTTGATGCTATAATTAATGTTAATGCAAGTTTCTATAAATGTGGGTACCGTATCTCGGCATCTAATAAAGATTTACTAACATAATAGATCTAATACTGCTTACTTTTGTCTTCACGTACCAGTATCGCGCTTACCGCCACTTTTGACACAGTCAGGCAAATGAGCAATCTCTCCACGTCTCTTGGCTTTGTTAACAGGGGCGATTTTGATAAGTATGACTTTAAATCCTTCAGAGCTTGTTGGCATTCGTTAGTCTATTCAAATTGATTTTTCTTTTTCAATATTGAAAAGAATTTAAAACATTTTTCTGACTATTTGTATATAAGCCTTCCCAAAGTTGCTATCTTACTTGTTAATCTTTGTACCATTTTTTTTTCTTGTGCGCACATTAGGTATTTCCTCAATTGCTTTGATCTGCACGGACTTCAATTCAATACCCCTGTTAGAGACAATAAATCCCAAGAATTTACTTGAAGCGACATCAAAGGCGCATTTTTTCGGGTTTAACTTCATGTTAACTTGTGGAGAATTTCGAAGGTTTTAGTCAAGTGTTGGAAATGGTCCCCTGCTTGTGCTGACTTGACCAATATATCGTCTATGTAGACCTCCATGATTTTCCCCAAGTGTTCTTGAAATATTTTGGTCACCAATCTCTGGTATGTCGCTCCAGCATTTTTCAAGCCAAACGGCATGACTTTGTAGCAATAATTCTCCCTTTATGTAATAAACAAGGGGTTTTCCTCATCTAGAGGATCCATCTTTATCTGATTATAACCGGAATAGGTATTTAAAAAACGTAAAAATTCATGACGTGCGGTAGAATCAATTAACTGATCTATATGCAGTAAAGGAAATAAATCTTTAGGGCAAGCTTTATTTATATCAGTATAATCCACACAAACTCGCCTTTCTATTTTTCTTTCTAAGACAATATTAGCTAACCAGTCAGGGTACTTTACCTCTTGTATTGAACCAATTTTCAGAAGTTTTTTGTACCTCATCCTGGATTACTTGATTTTTAAATGCTCTTTGCTTCCTTTTCTTCTGTTTGATAGGTGGGTGTAATAGGTCCTCATTCAGCTTGTGAGTCATTACCTCAGGTGGTATACCGGTCATGTCTGAATGCGACCAAGCAAGGCAAACTGCATTAGCACGTAAAAATTTAATTAACTTAACTTTTATTTTCAGGCTCAAGTTTGCTCCGATGGTAAACTTTCTGTCAGGCCAATGAACGAATAATATAATAACTTCAAGCTTCTCCGTGGTTGTTTTGATATTCTCATTTTCCTCTGGTTTTTACATCATATCAGGTCTCGAATCTATATCATCTTGACATCTCGGGCTTCCATTTGAGGTGTGCATTAAATTATCATCAACTGAGTTCTTTAATTGATATTTCGCACCTCCGTCCTCGAATGTTACATTTGCGATCACCACTGGATTGATATCTCGTGATGCCTGTTGATCTCCCAGGATATGTCGGATTCCCCATTGTGATGGGAACTTAATGACTTGATGCAATACTAACGAGACCGTATCCATATCATGAAACCACGACCTTCCCAAAATTATGTTATAGGCCATGTCCGCATCTACCACCTGGAATTTAGTGTCTTTTATTACTCCTTCTGCAAACATAGCCAATACAATTTCTCTTTTTGTGACAACACTTGAATTGTCGAACGCGGACAGCGATCGTGCTTTTGGTACGATTCGATCATTCGCTTGCATCTCGTTCACCACCCTCAGTAGGATGATATTTACTGAGCTACATGGGTCAATTAACACTCGTTTAACATTAGTATCATATACAAGCAGAGATATTACCAGTGCATTATTATGAGGAATTATCAGGTCGTCCGCCTCTTCATCATCAAACACTATACTGTCACCTTCCAACACTTGGCGAACCCGTTTCCCGTGGGTAACAGTAACCTTGGATGTCTTTCTTGCAATCGTGTACGTTACCCGTTAACTTCTTCTCCCCCAGTTATAACGTTTACTTCTCTTTAGCGACTAGGGCTTTAGTGGTTCTTGCCTATTGTTCATGTAAGATTGTTTGACTTTTTCAGTAAACAAATTAGTGTGATAGCCTTGCTTCAATAAATATTCAAATTCTCCATGTAAGCTTGCAACCTGCTGTTCTACGGCCATGACCATTGTGAAACTCGTTCCAAAATTTCTGACTCCTTTTGCTAGGATCTGACCTCATCTCTTTCAGTCGTCGTACCTTGTCACCCATTCCTCTTAGAACGGCTACTAACTCTAATATACTGACGTTGAAACTGTAATCTCCAATTCTTGCATGAGAATTTGAATATTAACTTTTGGCTGTGTCCCGCTCCCTTTAGAATCGAGAAGAGGAACTTGTATCCTTTTACCTTTATCTTGAATCAAATTGTGCATGTTCTTGTTAGTTGGGGAATCTCGTCTTGCAGGTCCCATGTAAGGTTCGTACCTGTTCTTAACATAACTCTTTACCATTTCCGAATGCCTAGATCCTGGCCTCTCTTCTGCCCTTGGCTCGGTAACTGTCTCTTCTTTTATTCGCAGCTTCGTATTGTATCTATTGTATACGTTATTCCAAGTAGTTGCAGGAAACTCCCGCAAACTCTCCTTCAACCTCTCGTGGCTTCTGAACTCTTTTTATTCAAATTACTTGCGAACACCATAGGCCCCCAATTATCAGGTACTTATGGCAACACCATCCTTTCTCGTCGGAAACTATCCACGAATTCTCTAAGCAGTTATATGCTTTCCTGTTTTACTTTGAAGATATCTTCCATCCTCTTCTCTACTTTTTGGGCTCCTGAATGTGCTTTCATAAAGAAATCTACAAGCTTAGCAAAAGAGTTAGTAGAGTTTTCAGGTAAGAGTAACTACCATGTTAACGCCCCTTTCGTGAGAGTTTCGCCAAACATTTTTACCAAGACTGATTCAATTTCCTGCTTGGTTAAATCATTGCTTTGACCCCTGTAGTGAATGCAGTAACATGACCTTATGAGTCTAATGTCCTGTCATATTTAGGAATATTAGGCATTTTAAACTTTTTAGGAATTGCTAAAGGTGTTGTACTTGGCTTCCAGGGCTGCTATGAATATTCATCAATATCCACACCCTTGATTATTGGTGGGACACCAGGTATTTGCTCTATCTGCTCATTTTGCTCCTTGAGTTGTTTCTGCAAAGTTAGCACTAAACTTTACAAATTAAAATTATTCGATGTACCTGAATCCTCCATCTCAGGATTAGTTTGGTATTTCTCCACTTTCTGAATTGTCGAGTCCTGAATGCAGATTTTCCAGGGTGGTGTTTACTAGTGGAGGAGTCTGCGCAACGTTGGGCAATCCACTCGTAAAAGCCCGCAGTGCCTCATTCACATGTTGTGAGTTCAACTGCTTCAAAGTATCTTGCTCGTTAGTCTGTTCGCCTACTTGTTGTCCATCAGTACAAGTAGTAGACCTCTATTCACAGATTGACAAAATTTGGTACTATTTTCATTTTATGTATTTTGTTAAATTGGTCATAAAATACATACAGAATGACAAGACGTGATACTATCTTTATACTAACTATCTTATTAAATTGTTCACAAATACTAACAGACTAGTAAATCTTGCATGTGTGTTCTATTCTTTATACTATCTTCTTGCCTTGTTAAGTTGTTCAGAAGTATTGCTCGATTTCATAATATTTTCTAGTCTTGGTAAATTGAGGAATTTAATCTCATAGGGGGTTGGCGCAAGTCGAAATAACAGGATCATTTGACTATAATTTTTGTTGGGTTTTTCTTTAAAGGGTGTAAATGTGAATTGGAAGAGGCACCATTTGAATTACACCTCTCCATCTCACCCTTCCTTTGTCTATAAATTTAGACGCTTAGCCTAATTTTTCATAAATAAAAAATCTGAAAACTTATCCCCTATTTTTTTACATTGTTGCATTATTTTTTCAAATAAATTAAGTGTCAGTTGTGATTTGCTTAGTTTATTGAGTTCGCTGAAGTTTTGTGATCTGTAGTGCTGCTATCACATAATAGTTATTCCGTTCTATCTTGGGAGAAATTAATTCAAAACCTTGGGCAACAGTGAGGGTATTAAATTCTTTAAGAACACACAAGCAACTTGTGAGCTCGGAATTACTTTATGTTTTGTTTATTAAACTAACATTCATTTCTTTGCTTCTCTAATCTTCTAGTTTTGAACATAGATTACCAATAAGCTTAAGGAATTTAATAAAATTATTTTTCAGACGATTGATTGAGAAAAATTTGAATTGAAGTGATGGTCTTCTGCGGATAGAAACGAATAAGCAAATAAATAATACTCTTGTATCGTAAAATCCACATATAAGTTGTCAGACATGAAATTTTATGGCACAAGGAAAGCAAATTGTGGTGAGGGGTACATTTTTTTACCTCTGTTTCGTGTTTTACGGTGTTGGCTCTTGTATTTTATTTTTATTTGGTGGATTTATCACTATACAAATAATCAAATCACTTTTTTGCACCCATTTGATATTCTTTTGCAAGTTACACGCAGAGTAGTGAAATACTTGCCTTAAAATGCTGATTCTTTTGCATCGGAAAAGTAAGCATCACGATTTGTGTTGTTTTGTTTGAAAAAGAACTGTTGCTGCTATTGAAAAATTGATCACTCCAAAAGAGATCCGAAAGTGTCCATGGTTGGGATGGTAGCCTTAGAAAACTTATACAAGTTTCCTGAAAATTTATCAAGCATAGCAGTGTTGAGAAGGAAAATGCCATACCTTTCTCTTTGTACTTGATCAGATTCCTTAGTTAACATAAGATGACATCATGAAACAAGGTTATTCATTTCACTACTTTCATTCTAATGTCGAATAAAATTTGCTACAAAAATGTGGCGGCGTTAGACTCAAAAACGTTATCTTCTAACATGTCCAATTATATGGCTTTTCTCAGATTAAATAATTTCTATCTATTGCTGGGTGATATCCGTAATGGTTGAATTGTTAGATGCCGGACATCAAGAGGATAGATATTACTCTCGATGAAGCAGAAAGTGACTACAAATTCGAATTCTACTCGTTTTTTAAGTTTCCTATATGATTTATGAAATTTTGATTCTACAAATATTAGGTTAAATACTTATTAGGTGATGCTCTCGAGGTATATTATATTTGCATGCTAACGATTATAAATAATATATGGTTAAAGGATAAAATTGTTATTCTGTTTATCAAATGAAATTGATTTGTCGGTATACAATTTGGTGACATGCATGAAATTAAAAGTATTTAAGGTTGTAAGTAAGAATTAGACTTATATTAATACTTGAAAATTATTTTCAAATCATGAAGACGGAGTTTTATATGTATATTAGTTTGGATCGATAAAGATATACATATATTAGTTTGATAAGAATAATATATCAAATTGTTAAAATATTTAGGGGTTACAATGGTTTAGTGAGAAAGCCATTTGAAAAGAAAATTAAAACACTTGTGATCAACCCCTATTTTAGAGACTGAAATCCTCGTGATTTTTCTAGTCCCATTATGGAGACTAAAATCCTCGTGATTTTCTACATTCATTTGGAGATTAAAATTTTTATTTTATACTCCTACTTCGAGATTAAAAATTACGTGATTTTCTACTCAATCTTTGAGATTAAAATCATCGTGATGTTCTATTAGATCCGATTGTATCAGATATTATTTGGTTTGAAGATTAAAACTTCACCGGTCATTAATTCTGGTTGTGTCTTAACACAAACAATATATTATGTGGTTGGCTCTACAAAGTAATAGGGGTGGCGAGTATGAATCTCTTTTAAAGAAAATATGTTTGGAATATGACATTATTTACCAATCAATTGCCCCTTACTCACTGCAATCTAATGAAATTGCAAAAAGAAAGAATAGAACATTAAAAGATATGATGAATGTTAATAAGTTCTGGTTTACCCCATAACTTGTGGGGAGAAGCTATTCTTACAGCTAATCGAATACTCAATCGAGTTTCCCATAGCATGACACAATCCATTTAATATGAAAAATGAAAATGAAGGAAATCCAACTTAAAATATTTTAAGGTATAGGGATGTTTGGCTAGAGTGCCGGTCCCTAAACCCAAAAGGATAAAGATCGGACCGAAAACTGTTGATTGCATTTTCATAGGATATGCAACAAATAGTAAGGCATATCGTTTTCTGGTTCATAAATCAAAAAATACCAATATTCATATTAATATGGTAATTGAATCAGATAATGCTGAGTTATTTAAGAATATTTATCCTTATAAAAAAGAATGTGAGTCGTCTAATGAAAAATCTAAGCGACCTCGAGAAGAAGCAAAGTAAAGTACCTTTAATGAGGGAAATCCAAGGCGTAGTAAATGTCAAAGGACAACTACTTCCTTTGGAGCAGATTTACTAACATTCTTGTTAGAAAATGAGCCTCAAACGTTCAAAGAAGTAATGTCTTCTTCGAAAGAACAATATTGGAAAGAGGTGGTCAATAGTGGAATAGAATCCATATTGAAAAATCATACTTGGATATTTGTTGATCTTCCTCCCGGTAACAAAATCGTTAGATTCTAAATGGATTTTCAAAAGCAAAATGAATGATGATGGCACTATTGACAAGTATAAGGTAAGATTTGTTGTCAAAGGGTAAAGACAACGAGAAGGCCTTGACTATTTTGACACATACTCACCGATTACAAGAATTACGTCCATACAAACATTAGTAGCATTGGTTGTTGTGTATGATCTTGAAATCCATCAAATGGATGGTAAAATGGCCTTCTTAAATAGAGACTTGGAGGAAAATTTTTACATGGAACAACCTGAAGGGTTTGTGGTTCCAGACAAAAAAAAGGCATGTAGACTTGTTTAATCGCTTTTCGGATTAAAACAAGCACCCAAATAATGGCCTGCGAAATTTGACCAAATAATTTGTCAAATAGTTTTAAGATAAATGAATGTGATAAATATGTGTACATTAAAAATATTTCAAGTCACATAGTCATTGTTTGCCTTTATGTGGATGGTATGCTGACAATGAGTAATGACATTGCCAACATAAATGTGACTAAGCATATGTTAACTAGCAAATTTGATATGAAAGACTTGGGATTTGCCGATTTAATCTTGGGTATTAAGATCCATAAGACTCCTGAAAGTTTGGCATTGTCGCAATCTCGTTATGAAAGGTTCAAGTACTTAGATTTTAAAGTTGAAAAGAATCCAATTGTGTGATGACCCGATAGGTTATCTTGAGTAATAGCCCTTAATTATGTGTTTCAAGGCCTCCGTTAGCTTCATTTGATGTTCTTGTGTTGTATTCATCGTCCGTGTCATTATTTGAAAAACTTGTATGTAAAAATTTGAAAAAAATATGATTTTTGGCTTTAAAAATAACTTGGGTTGATCACGATCAACATTTTGTAAAAACGATCTCGGATCGGTGTTTGATGATTCCGGTAGCTCTGTATCGTGATTTTGGAATTGGGTGTATATGCAGAATTGAAATTGGAGGTCCCTAAATTGATTTGACTCATTTTACCAAAAACTAGCATTTTGAAAGTTTGAAAATTTACTAAGTATGATCGTAAGTTGACTTCTTAGCTAACAAGTTCGAATTTTGATGTTGAAACTTGGAATAGGTCCGTACTTGTCTGCAAAATTTGGTGCAATTTGAAATTGATTTGACATGATTCAGACGCTTAAATGTGATTCTAGCGTTCTTGAGTTTTACTTTGAAATTTTATTCGTTTTGAGGATTGATTTGTAGATTTAGATGTTATTTTGGTGATTTGATTGCGCGATCAAGTTCGTATGATGTTATTAAACTTGTGTGCATGTCTGGTTTGGAGCTGAGATCAAACGTGTTTCAGATGAGTTTTGCTAATATGAAGATAGCTGGTGCATTTCTGTTGCTGATGTTCTACTGCAGATCTCGCATTTGCGAGGTCTGGCTTGCAATTGTGAGCCTTGCTTTTGCGAACGAGTGTTCGCCTTTGCGAGCATAGGCTGGACTGGGTAACCTCACAATTGCGAGGAAGATGTTCGCATTTGCAATCTCAAAGTTGCATTTGCTATCTCAGAGTCACATTTGCGACTCAAGTATACTTCACAATTGCGAAGATGTATGTTGCATTTGCGATTTCTGTGACACCTGCACCTGGGTAAAAGAGGAGAAAAATGGGACTTAGCTCATTTCACACTATTTCTCAATCCTAAACACTCTAGAGGCGATTTTCCAAGAGGCTTTTCTTCCCAAACTCATTGATTTGATTGGTTTGGAGGCTAATTCTAGATGAAAGACCCAGATTGAGCTTTGATTTGATTTGGGAGTGAGGTAAGTCTTGGGTCTAACCTTGATATGAGGGAATTAGGAACAACTACATGTTATGTGAATTATGCGGGAAACAACGTACATGCAAGGTGGCAAGTGTATATATGTTGTTATGATACTTGCTTCCATGTTTTCGTTACTTCATGATATATCTTGTTTCATATCTTAATTGCTACTTGCTTTATTGATTTCTATGCCATAATTGTTACTTGTCATTTATTCATTCTTGTATTAAACTATCCATTCCTTCCATGATTCCATGCTTATTTGCTAATTGCTTTACTTGCATATCCAATTGATAGATACTGATGAGTTGGTAAGGTCGAGTCATTCGTGTTGTTAGGGATTCTTTTCATTATTATGTGATTCTTCATTGCTTCATATATTTAATCTCTTGTTATAGAAATTCTTATATATTTTGATTGTTGAATTGCTATTATTGATTGAAATTGCTTGGGGAGCGGGTTGCACGCTACAACAGGAATTGAAAGATAATGAATTAAAATGGTGGAATATGGATGGATTTTGACATTGATGAATGATGATATGGTGGGATCCGGTTGCGCGCCACAACGGATTGTATATATGTACTTGACATTGATAAATGATGATATAGTGGGATTGAGTTGCGCACCGCAACAGTTTGTATATGTTGTACTTGTTGTTATTGTTAAGTTGGCCTCGCATTTTTATATGAGATTATGAGATGTAATATTTTGGGCTTTCTAATAATGAGGTTTAGGTTCATTCTCATGAGTTAATTGCTTTACTTCCAATTTCTTTTTCTTTTCCTTTATTATCATTATCACTGTGTACAGGTTGTTGTAAGTGGCCCCCTTTAGCCTCGTCACTACTTCGTCGAGGTTAGGCTCAGCACTTACAGAGTACATAGAGTCGGTTGTACTCATCCTACAGTCTGCACTTCTTGTGTAGAAACCGGAGTTGGTCCTAGCGGCGCTCAGTAGCTTATGCTTGGATTCAGTAGCTGTCGGAGACTTGAGGTATAGTTGCAAGGCATCCGCAGCCCTGAAGTCCCCTTCCCTTTTATCTTTACTGTTTTATCGAGCTTCAAAACAGTGTATTTTGTTCAGACCTTGTAGGGGTGGGCATAATATCGATCGGACCGAAAAAACCGGCCGAATCGAAAATTTCGGTTTATTCAGTTTCGGTTTTTCAGTTGTTCGATTGGTTTGCAGTTTATAATTTTTAAAAGTTCGATTTTCGGTTTTAACGGTTCGATTTTTCGGTTTAACCAAAAAATCGAACTTTGTACCAGCCTGCTTTTGCCTTTTGGACTCTTAGTTTCTGAAGCCCAATCCTTCGCCCATCTGAAGCCCACCCCTAATCAAACCCATCTGAAGGTAGCCCAACCCAGGTAAAGTTTACCCAAACCTAAAATCCAAATACCCAATAGTCCAATACTAATCGTTACTCCCTAAGAAGCTAAGACCCTAATCCATTTAGACAGTTCGACTTCGACCTTCCTCAGACCTCAATCCTCAGTTCCTCACGAGTCACGACCAACCTACCACTGCCGACGCCCTCACCAGTGACTTCTGAAATTAGGGTTGAGATTTGAGGTTGTGCGACGGTCCACCCCTACCACTGTTGACGCTCGAGTTTCGACTTCTGACTGTGACACCTTCTTCCTCCGCTCGTCGCTCTGAGATTGCAGAGAGGAAACAAAAATTGGTTTAGTGGTTACCTTGCTCGTCGCTCTAAGAATGCAGAGAGGAAACAAAAATTGGTTTAGTGGTTAAACCAATCTTGAACTCGTTCATCCTTCTTCCTCCTCAGGTTTTAGGTTAGTGGTTACCTCCGGCTCCTAGCTCCTTCTTTTGAGTTCCTTTTCAGTTTTCCCTCGTCGCTCCTATTGTTGATTTCGTTAAATTTTTTATTTTTCTGCTATTGTTATAGCATATATGTATGTTAATTTCTCCTACTGTGCCGACTGCTGTTGTTGTGACTTGTGAGCATGTGACGCCTTTTTCATCTGCTCGTCGCTCATCCTTTTTCCTCAGGTTAGTGGTTACCTCCTTCTTCTGAGTTCCTTTTTAATTTTCCCTCATTGGCATCGCTCCTCCTCCTCCTGCTGGTTTCTTTAAACTTTTGATTTTTCTGCTATTCTTTGTAGTATATATGCGCGTTTGTGTCTTACTTTTAGGACTCTTCGAGTTAACAACTTAATATTTGCTAAAAAGAAGTGACAGTTGCATCCTTTGTTTTTTACTTTTTTTTCCTCTGTTTTTTCTTTTGTTCTTTTGTTCTTTTGCCCCTGTGCCAACTGCCGACTTGATTTTATGCGAGTTGCGACATGCTAGATTTATATTGTATACCACTTTGTATTTTTAATTCTGTTTTCATTCGATTTTCTATAGATGGCAAAAGTTAAAAGTAGAGTAAGTGAGGTGGGTTCATCTAAAAGCAAACCTACTTCTTCACCTACAAATTCAATTGAAACTAGTCAAGACCCAAAAAAATAAAAATCTGTACAGTGTAGATCAACTGCTTGGGATCATTTTGAAAAGCTTAAAGATGATAATGGAGGTGATAGAGCAAAGTGTAAATATTGTGGTCGGATTATAAAGCTGATTCTCGATTGAATGGAACAACAGCATTGAATACTCATTTAAAGAAGTGTCCAAAAATACCACGGAAAGTTGATAATACTCAAACACAATTGTGTTTACGAAAGGATGGGCAAATTAATGGTGGGGTGCTATGGAAATTTGATGAAGAACTAGTTAGGAGGGCTTTAGTTGAGATGGTAATTACGGAGGAATTACCTTTTAGCTTTGTTGAAAAGAAAGGCTTTAAGAAGTTTATGAACATAGCCCAACCTCTATTTAATGTTCCTTCTCGTAGGACAATTACAAGGGATTGTTTTCATGTTTACAGTGAAGAGAAGCTTAAACTAATGAAAAATTTCAGAGAAGTAAAACCAAAAATTTGCCTTACCACAGATGCATTGACCTCATTACAAATAATTAACCATATGTGTTTGACGGGTCATTTTATTGATAGAGATTAGGTGTTGCATAAAAGAATACTAAATTTTTGCCCTATCTCTGGTCACAAGGGTGACCAAACGGCAAAAGTTATTGGTAATTGTTTGCTTGAATGGAAATTGGATAAGGTATTCACTGTTACTGTTGATAATGCTTATTCGAATGATGTCATGATCAAAGAATTATCTAAACAACTAGATATGTGAAAAACTAATTCGATGAGTGGTAAGCATCTTCATGTGAGATGCATGACTCACATACTTAATCTAATTGTGCAAGATGGTTTAAAAAAAATTGATATTTCTGTAAAACGTGTTAGACAAGTTGTGAGGTATGTGAGATCATCTCCGCAAAGGACCTTAAAGTTTAGGGAATGTTGTGCATATCAAGAGGTAAAATATAGTAAAACATTGTGTTTGGATATTCCTACTAGGTGGAATTCCTCCTACTTGATGTTGGAAATGGCGCAAAACTTTGAGAAGGCCTTTGACAACCTTCATCTTTTTTATGATGGATTTTCTACTCATTTTTGTACGCATGTTTGCGAGGATGGGAATGTTGCAGGTCCATTTATATGTGATGATTGGGTGAATGTGATAAATGTAATAAAGTTTCTTGAAAGATTTCATGAGCAACCGAAAAAGTTTCAGGTTCACGTTATGTCACTTCTAATTGTCATTTTGAGGATATATGTGAGCTTGATAGTCATTTGAAAGCTTGTTTAGCTAGTGATGATACTAATTTGAGTAAGATGGCAGGGAAGATAGAAAGAAAAGTTTAAAAAATATTGGGGTGAAACTGAAAAGATAAATAAAATGATATTCATTGCTTATGTATTAGATCCTCATAACAAATTAGAATATGTTGGTTTTGCACTTGAGGAAATATTCGAGGAGGAACCAGGGAAGAATTTAACTGCCGAAGTTGATGCTTATTTGAATTCTTTATTTGGGGAGTATCAAAAAAAATATTCAAAAGGATGTTATCTTCAATCATCTCAATCTAAATCTACTTCATCTGATGACACATCTGATTCATCTAGTGGGAATGTGAGAACAAAATCTGTGAGAATAAAGCAATTGTTGAAAAGGCAAAAGGAAGACTCTGGAAGTGGAGGTGCTAAATCTGAGTTGGAAAGATATATTGGTGAAGGATAAGAGCCATTGTTTGATGATTCTGATGACTTTAAAATCTTAGATTGGTGGAAAATTAATGCGCCTCGATTTCCTATTCTATCTGAGTTAGCTCGTGATGTATTAGCCATTCCAATTTCTAGTGTTGCATCGGATGTGCTTTTAGCACCGGTAGCCGCATCCTTGATTCATTTAGGAGTTCATTAACTCCTCGGTTGGTTGAAAGTCTTGTTTGTGTTCAAGATTGGTTTAGATGTGAGGGTACTCTTATTAATGTTGAAGAAGATTTGGAGTTTCTTGAGCAAATTGAACTTGGTAAGATTTTTGTGTTTTATAAGTGTTTTAGTGAAAATTAGTTTACTTTGTAAGTCTAAATAAATGACACACTTTATCAAATTTTATTTAGATATGGCAAAGAGCAGAAAAGAAACTTGCATTGTTGAAAGAGATACTAGCATTGTTGATGCTTAGTTTGAACATGTGGTAAGTTTAAAGATTTGTTTGTCTTATGATATCCTTTTGTTATTTATAATTAGAAATTTTTTATTTGACTTGTGATCTTATCTTATTTTGTAGGTTCAACTATGCCTCGTGGTCCTAAAATTTTGAAGCATGGTTATTTTCTGGATTTTAACAATCTCCTCGGGTATTTGTCTATCTTTGTTTTTCCTTTATGCTATCATTTTTTGGTTTTCCTTCAACCCGAACTCTTGGGAACATCATCTGTGTAGTAGGACTTATAGTTGCTAAAATCTGAAGTGAAAATCATATGGTTATAGTAGGACATCATCTGTGTAGTAGCAGCCTAGTAGCAACCATCTGTGTAGTAGCAGGCTAGCAACAACCATCTGTGTAGTAGGACTTCATCTGTGTAGTAGCAGCAGCAGAAACCACCACCACCAACACCAGCAGCAGCAGCCTCAGATTTGTTCTTTGACTTCAACTCCAAAGTTTGCATTCCGTAAAATTGCTAGCATCGTGTGCTTATGGTTGCACTATGTACATGCTTATGAGAAAATGCTTTTACTGGTTGGATATTTGGTTGATGATGTGATAAAGAAATCCACTACGGCTATTGTTCAGAGCAAAGCATATTCAAGAACTTTTAAGCAACAGTGGGAGGTTATTCAAGAAATCCACTACTGCTATTGTTCAGAGCAAAGCAGCAGCAGCAGCAGCAGCAAGAGCAAGCAGCTACTGCTTAGTTGGATATGGGGTTTGAACTTTTTCTTTTGGTTATGTAATTCCCTGGAATTACTTTTGTTATGTATGTTGTAATAAATTATTCTATGCAGCCATTGCTTATTGTATACTTTTGTATGCATAACTTATTGTATTTTATCTTTATACTTTGGGATGTTATTAACTTTTGAAATATATACTAGCATTGAACATATTGAGTCTACATCGGATATAAAAATTTTGACCAGTTAATAACCGAAAAACTAAACCGGAAATAACCGAACCGAACCTTGAAAAAACCGCGCCGAACTGTAAAAACTTTGGTTTGGTTTGGTTATTAATATTAAAAAACCAAAAACCGATAAACCGAACCGTACTTCATACGAACCGACCGAAGCCCACCCCTAAGACCTTGTTTGTAGCACTCTAGATGTTCATGTACTCGTGACTCCAGGTTTTGGGTTATGTTTAGACTTCGTTGTTTGGTATTATTTTACTCTACTTCAGACTTATATCGTTATCATTATTAATATTTTATTTTCAATTGTTAAAAATCAAGTAATTTTCTGTTTCATACGGCTCACCTAGCAAGTAGATATTAGGCGCCATCATGACCCTGAGGTTGGGATTTTGGGTCCTGACAAATTGACGTGAATCTTGCACTTGCAAAGAACAAAGGCCAAAGCATATCATAATTGGATTATGCTTGTGTCTTGAAATGTTTAATGTATATCATGAATTGTACACGCCCAGATATAGCTTGTACTATAAGTAAATTGAGACGATACACGAGTAATCCAGGTCAATCTCATTGGATGGCAATGAAACGAGTTTTTTGATATTTAAAATATATCTGAGACTTTGCTTTGCACTATAATAAAAAATCGTGCAGTGATTGAGGGATACTGTGGTGCAAATTGGATCACCGTTTCAACTGATTTTAAGTCCACGAGTGGATATGTATTTATTATTGGTGGATGAGCGGTATCTTGGAAGTCATCCAAACAAACTTGTATTGACCGCTCTACAATGAAGGCTGAGTTCATAACCTTAGATAAAGCCGGTGAAGAAGGTGAATGACTCCGAAATTTCTTGGAAGATATTTCATTTTGGCCCAAAACCGTTGGCACCAATATGTATATATTGCGATAGTCAGGTAGCAATCGGAAGGGCTGGGAGAGTTATGTATAACGAAAAATCTCGTCATATACAACAAAGACATAAAACTGTTAGGCAATTACTCTATAGGGGTATTATCATAATTGATTACATAAAGTCAGGCGATAATGTATCGGCTCCAGTTACAAAAGGCCTAATTAGAGAGGTAGTTGAAAGATCACCAAGGAGAATGGAACTATGGCAGAGGACAAGTCATTGTGGCGGTAACTATACCTAGAAGATTGGAGATCCCAGGATTTAGGTTCGAGGAGATCAAACAAAGTCATTAATGACGGTTCAACATTGTCAACTAAAATTTTGGTCCATTCTTGTGATAAGGCAATGTTCAGAACCAAGGATAAAAATTAAGACTTTTAATGATTTTTAAGTTTGACACGGGGTATATCAAATAGTGTATATATGGGATAACACGTTTAGGGATCACCTATGTAAATGTGAAGTGTAAACTGCTTCAAGGAGAAGTCTGTAAGGCCAGTTCTCGATGCGCTTATGAAATCAGGTAGTGTTCATGATTGAAACGAATATAATAATGAGAACCAAAGATTGTTAATGATTGATTGTGTGACTTATAGTTGTCTTGGTATACACCAAAGCTCAACGGTCAAAGATATCAAATCTACTGATCGACCGAGTATATTCATCATAAGCTCACTACGAAAAGTTCAAAGGAAAACCTACTAATCCAGATGCGATTAATCCTTACTTGCGAATCACAATCTTTTTCATGCATGGTTTTACACATATGGCCATTCACCATTGATGTGGGAGATTGTTGGGTTTTTCTTTAAAGGATGTGAATGGGAAATGAAGAAGGCACCTTTTGAGTTGCACCTCTCTATCTCGCCCTTCCTTTGCCTATAAATTTAGAGGCTCAGCCTCATTTTTCATAAATGAAAAATCTGAAAACTTGTCCTCTCTTTTCTACATTGTGACATTATTTTTTCAAATAAATATAAGTGTCAAGTGTGATTTGCTCCATTTGTTTATATCGCTGAAGTTCTGTGATTTG
The DNA here is from genome assembly GCA_002018475.1 of Nicotiana obtusifolia. NCBI lineage: Eukaryota > Viridiplantae > Streptophyta > Magnoliopsida > Solanales > Solanaceae > Nicotiana > Nicotiana obtusifolia. Next base: position 72,598 of record MCJB01048968.1, read on the forward strand.
TATTGCCGCTATTACATAATAGTTTTTGTTAAAATGAAAAAAAAACTTTTTTTATATCATGAAAAAAATTTACTCCGTTTATAAAATAAAAAGAAATTACTATTAGGATTGGGGTCGGCTGGTGTGGGGTTGGGGTGGGAAGGGTGCGTAAGTGAGAGTGTGGAGGTGGATGGATGGGGGTTGGTGGGGATGGAGAATAAGGTGAGAAGGTTCAAAAAGAGTCTGGAAAATGTTTTCCTTTCTCTTAATTGGGAAAATATTTTCCTCCAATTGGAGGAAAATAAGTTCATGAGGTAAATATTTTCCAAAACATTTAAGCAACCTAACATGGAAAAATTGGAACACATTTTATGAAAAATATTTTCCTTCATACCAAACACACCATAGGAATAGATAGACTTTTTATCAGACCCGTTTTATTTGCTATGATGACTAAATGACTGAGGGGTCATTTGGTTTTCAGTTAGAGAGGAGTTATCCATGTACTAAAATTAGGATAACTTTATACATTGTTTGGTTACAAAATTGGGGAAAAAATAATCTCCACATAAAATATAACATAAGTTATACAATATTTAGTTTTTTCTCTTTTCCACATAAAAGATTGTATTGCCAGTACAATATTTAGTTCATGTTTTTCTTTCCCGCATAACTAATACATGTAGAAGTAATGAGGGAATCTATATATTTTATATATAGGGTAGATGGTGGAATAACTTTGGAATAACTTATACATGTATTAGTAATATTTATATTAAAACACGAATAACAAGAATACCTCTATTCATACTTGTATTTTTTCGTTTAAAAATATATATAAAATATAATAATAATTTTAATATAATAAACTAGACTAATAATAAATAATACTCGCATTACATTTATATTTTACTAATCCTTATTTAACTAATGTTTGCATAATTAATCATGGAATAACCCATCCCTGCATATTAATCCCAACATAGTTAAGCTCTACATTATTAATATTTGCATAACCCTAACCAGCAACGAAACGACCCTGAATTATACTTAACCACTAGTTAAGTTAATTGTCTTAATTCCCTTTAATTATGATTTAGGGCGTCGTTAAGAGGGTTAAATTACAGGAACCTGAATCTGAGTACTTGTATGTAGTTTTGAGAAGGGGGGGAAACCAAATAGCGTAAAACGAAACCAAAATTTTCAATCTCCCTCCCACTAAAGGTCAGCTTGGTCGCGTTGGATTTACGCGCTACCTACCCCTCCTTCACGCAAGTTGCCTCCTTATTACCTCAGCGCCTCTCTCTATTTCTGGGTTGTTCTATTTTCCGCCATCGTCTCTCTTCCTCCTCCAATTCAAATAACAAACCCTTAAAATCAATAAACAATGAGGAAAGGTATGAAGAGAAAGGCTAGAGAAGTAGGAGGAAGAAAAGGCAAGTCCAAGAAAGAGGAGGAGGCTAGTAGCCAAGAACAAACCGCAACCACCGAAGAAGCGACCAACAAGAATGGTGAGCTCGCTCAAGCCCAATCAGCTGCGGAGCAAAGCGAATCTGTTCAGAAAGAAGAGCCTAAGAACAATGACAAAGGAGGAGAGCCTAGCAAAGGTGTTGTTAAGCGCGGAGCTAAACGAGCCAAGATTGCTAAGCCCCAGACTGAGACTGAGTACTTCCCTGATAAGCGTAATTTGGTAATGCTAGCTGCCCCTTTTTTGTGGATTGTTTTGGTTCTTCCATTTTGATTATGTTTAGTAAGTTGAATCTTGAAACTGCCCAGTGGTTGGCTTAAACTTAAATATTGTGTTTTGGCAGTTCGATGATTGTCAATAGGCCTGAATAAGGTGGAATGGATTGGGAGGATTCATGTAGCTGAATGTTCTTGAATGATTGTAATGATATGAGTTTTCCTCAAGTATTTGATTTACTTTTTTATTGGCTGTTTATTTTGATAATGTAGGTTAAGTTGGATCGTTTGAAGTGCTAATTACTCCATATATGGTTTGGTACTCTGATAATTGTTAATGCTCACTCGGGCTTTTGCTTAAATATTTTTTTTGGGGTATTTTGTGTAATCTTGTAAAGGGGAGCCTAGACGCAACATTAAAAGTTGCCTCCGTGTGATCAAGACGTCACATGTTCAAGTAAGGCTGCGTAAGGTAGACCAATGTGGTCCGGCCTTTTGTCGAACCCCGCGCACATTGCATATCATGAGCTTAGTGTACTAGGCTGTCTTTTTTTCTTTCTTCTTCTTTTGAAATCTCGTTGTTCCCTTAAATAATGTAGGGTAGATATGTTTCTTTGAATTGCTAAGTGGTTTGATGATAGTATATTGTGCTTAGCTTCATAGTTGCAATTGTACTCGTTTGAAGTTTTATTGCAGAAGATTTGCAGTTTTCTCCTTGCTCTTGCAGACAGTTAATAATACTTTAGCCTGCTCCCTTACAGTTTCAATTGGTATATTTGGCAGGAAGATCTATGGCAAGAGGTTTTTCCTGTTGGCACAGAGGTTAGAATTTGATTGCTTTGTGTTTATTCAATTTTTTTTTTTCAAACCAGCTTTGTGTTTATTCATTGTTATGGCTTTCTGGTTTATGGTACTTAATTTCTTGCTTATAATTTCTGAAATTTGAATTTATGCTTTTGCTCGGTGCCAGTGGGATCAGATAGACATGGTTTACCAATACAAATGGAATTTCTCGAATCTCGAAGTGAGTTGGTTATTTTCAGTTCATTTTTTGATTCAATAATATTTTGTATTAAGAAAGACAGTTCATTATCTGCCTTATGTTTCTGTATGCAAAGTATTCAAACAAAAAATATCAGATAACTCAAAGGTCTTGTGTGTTTTCTGATAGGATGCATTTGAAGAAGGTGGAGAATTGCATGGAAAGAAAGTCTATCTTTTTGGTTGTACTGAACGTAAGTGGTAGCTGAAGCATGTCGCCTTACTTATTCTATGGACATATTCATGTGCTATGCTCCAAGTAGCTTGACTTATAGCTGTGATCTTTGCAAGTGCAATGCTTCTACAATGTGGTTCAGATTTCTGTTTAGTGTTTAATCTTGCTATATAGTTTCACCTAGAGATATTCAACCCCTTCAGCTGATTTATCCCTTCTTTTTCCGTTGATGTTTTGTGCTTAGTCATATTCTCACCATTTTCCATGTTCAACTTTCTCTATATTCTAATCTTCCTATGCAAGTTCTCCCCTGGGGATCATAGACCCCTTCAGCTGATATCATTCTTTTCCTGCCAATGTTCTTGGTGAATACTCCCTCTGTTTCAATTAGATGACACACTTTCCCTTTTAGTTCGCTCCAAAAAGAATGACACATTTTTATAATTGAAAATAATTCAACTTTAAACTCTTTATTTTATCCTTAATGAGAAGTTTTCATAACCACACAACTAACATGGCCCCACAAAGCTTTTACCCCTTAAGCTTTAAGACCACAAGTTTCAAAAATCTTTATTTTCTTCTTAAACTCTGTGCCGAGTCAAACTACCTCATCTAAATTGAAACGGAGGGAGTAGTTATCTTCTCACCATTTTCTATGTTCAAATTTCTATTTACTTGAGTTTTGCTGAATAATTTCTTGTATGGGTAATTGACCCCTACATTTGATTGATTACCTTCCTTTTCCTGTCAATATTTTTGATTAGTTATTTGATACTGTTCATAATTAGAAGTTCTGTTTTATGTACTCTGAAACACTTTCTTTAGCATAGGCGGTCATATTCTTTCAACTTAATCTGTTTTTTCTTACTACTAATATCCTCTTATAGACTCAATTGATTTGCTTCATGTCCAACCGTTCTCTTGTTTTTGCAGCACAATTGGTTTATTTTCAGGGCCAATCAAGAGTGACGTGTATACCTGTTGTGGTTGCTGTAAGTCTCTTAGATCTAAGCTTTATATTGAAATAGTTAGAGCTATTAACCTTATTCGTTTCACTTCTGTTATATTCTTCACTGTTCATAAAATTAAATTGGCTGCATTTTTCAATTTGACCCATTTTGACCTCTTGTTTGTCGGGTATAGGCGTATAGCTTTAGTCTGGTCCACCTGTCAAATGGATGACATGGAGATCACAAATAATTTCCTTTTGAGCCCATCCCATTACTGTTAGTGACCTTAAGAAGTTTGCAAATGTGACAAGGTTGTGCACTCGAGTAACAAAAATTCTTGGCCTGAGCCATGTAGACGAGTTATAACATTGCGGAGAGAGAGACGAAACCTAGGAAAGACAGAAAAAGAAGTAGAGAACAATTGCTGATGACTTCAGTTGACTTTCTGCGGTTTCTAGTGTATTATTAAGGTGCCCTTACCATGGTTCTTTTTTTTGGGGGGACAAGGACCTTGCCATAGTTCCAGCCTTTATGCGTTTTGTAAAAGTAAAATGATTTCAGAACTTGACATCCTTTTACCTCACATACAGGCTAATTAAGAACTCTTTGTTCTTCCTTAAAAATACATTATATAATCTTCTCTCTTTCATTGTCATTTTTATCCCTCCTTTTGTACAGGTTGTATCTCCTTTCCCACCTTCTGATAAAATTGGAATAAACTCTGTGCAAAGGGAAGCTGAAGAGATACTGCCAATGAAACAGATGAAAATGGACTGGGTTCCATACATACCTTTAGAAAATCGGTATTGTTCCTCGCCCCGCTCCTTGCCCACCCCCACTTTCAGTTTCATTCTTATTTTGTCTCTTGTATGTCTTTTTTGACTTCAAATAGCATAAGTTCCTTTGGAACAACGGTATTGTCCCTTAGTTAACTTTCTTTCTTGCTGCCTCTCTTGTATGTCTTATGTAACTGTTTTATATCTTGGCTTCTGATACTGCTTTTATTTTTTGGCCGACCAACAGGGAATCTCAAGTTGAAAGACTCAAATCTCAAATTTTTATTCTGAGGTGTACCCAAAGAAGGTCAGTTTCCTTACCTCCTGCATTCTTTTTTGATGGTTTGGCTGGTGGTATTTGGTCTGTTTGGCACTCAATTTTCTCTGTATGGTATCTGAGGGGAATTTTCCACTGTCATAAGATGCATGATGCTTCCGTGTTAAAGAGGTGATAGGAGACAATGAAAAACTTTCTGTGATTAATATCTTTCTACTCGTTTATTCCAGGGCTGGTTTAAAACACTTGAAGCTGGAGCGAGTGAAGAAGTTTGAATATTGCTTACCTTGTAAGTAAGATAACTCCAACAGCTATGGAGATTAAGCCCTTTATTTGTTTCCTTGTGTCCATCATTAGCGTAGCTTAAGTTTTACCGTTATGCTGCTTTAATTTCTGAGATTAGTTGATTCTGCTATAGTATCATGATAATTGACGTGTATATCTTTCTTTCAGAATCTATCCTCAGAGGTAACTCCCTTCCCACCCTCTCCCACATTTGTTGTTCTGAAGCAGGTCTAAGGACTTACTAGTCCATAACTACTTGAGTTATTAACATGTAAAGATGGTCTGCATCAAGCCTTTCTCATCAATTCTCATTTCTAAATGCAACAAGTTTGATGATTAGCTTCCTTATAAACTTGCTTGGAGGATACGTGGACCTCTGAGATTAATAGTTGCACTGCAGGCTAATTTGCTTTAGAATAACATTCAACAGGCGGGAGGGGTTTAGGTCAGCAAATTGCTTCTATCTTTGTAAGGAGGATGAGTCGGTCACTTATCCTATCTTTTTCTTCCCTCCGAGATGGCACAGTCAGATCTAGGACATGTTTCTTTGTATAAGGTGCATTGAGCAATGCCTAATTGTGGTAAGGCTTGCTTATTAGGCATGGCTGGGTATTAACATCTGTAACTGGAGAATAAAAGCTTGGAGTACTGCTGTGCTTATCCCTGGCTCGGAGTCTTTGGAATGAATTTTAATATATCTCTAATGAGCTGTTTTGAGAAAACTATCTTCTGAGTGAAGCTTTTTGGCTGGATTGCTTAATTTTGTATTGCTGAATGATACAAGTCACTGTATTTAAATTCAGAAAATTCGAAATATTAAAGTTGCATTGTCTGTGTGCTAGCGCTGAATATAATTTAGTTCTCCCTTTTCTGAATGTGTAGAAAACTAAAATCTTTTAGTTACTGACTTTTTGCTGTCTGATTGGCTGATAGTTTTGAATTTTTATATGTAATTTATATATACTTGATCTGTTATAAAACGTCATCGTTAAATCATTAAGATGTTTCTGATAATCATCATAAAATTATTTAATTGAATATCAAGCATGTTAGCCTTTTTATGTGGGTTTAAGTTTGGTTGAGAAGGTGATATTTCTTATATTAGTTGATTCAAGCTTGTTGCTTCAGTTTCATACATTTTTCTCTGCTGTTTCGTTTGCAGTTTTTCACTTGTGAATGAGACGATAAACTGTCAACTTTAACTTTCCTTGCTTTGTACGTTTTTTAATCGTTATAGTTGTCTTTGATGGGTTCTGTTTCTGGGTAGAAGTCTCTGTGACATTTATTTTCTTGGCAGATTTCTATCAGCCATTTGCAGAAGATGAACTTGAACAGAGCACCATCGTGCAGATCTTATTCCCAACAGAACCGCCTGTAAGCTTTGAAATACTAGTAGACTATACAATAGCTATTCCACAATGATAGTGTCATAAAAGGGAATGCTTGAGGATGACTTTTCTTGGTTTGATATTGTTATTAGATGGGAGTGACATGGGCAATGTTGTATACTAGATTCATAAGTGGTTGTATGAAGAGAAGTATAGTCATATAGGCATGATCTTCACAATTTTATGAAAGTTTTGACTTTGTTTTGCTTCAGGTGTTTTGCGAGTTTGATTGGGAATTTGATGAGCCAGAGGTATGCTTAACCCTTCTCTTTTTATTCCCTGCCACCTGTCTACTTTTGGGTGCCGTCCTCTTTCCAAATGAAAATTAAAATGCTGTTCAGAATTTCTTTAATTGGTTCTACGGTTGGCCTCATATGTTGAAGACTTAAAGCTCTTTAAGATATTTGACCACCAGCTTGATAACTTCTCTATTTCTCCTATAAAAAGAAACTTCTCCATTTTCTCCTTTTAATGTCCTAAATTTAGAGAAACTTGTTCAGCTGAAAAAAGAAACTATTGATATTTGTGTGATTGTTGCATAATTGAATTCCATTTATCCTAATTTAATAAACTGCAAGAACTCAGAGGTTCTTGTTCATTCTCAAAAAAAGAAATTGGAGGTTCTTGGTGAGATACCATATTTGTGAGTTTTATTAGATTTTGAGGTTTGAAATTTTTAAGTAGCATTGATAAACTCCAAGGATCGTCACAAATCTTAATGTCAAACTTGCACATGCTACTATCCAATTCAATATGTTATCTTTATGATTTCTGTTAGTTGCGGCGTTTGCTTACACACAATAAACAGAATCCAGCAATTCCTTGAAATAAACTCTCTTTTTTGTTGAACTATCACTAAGAAATTCTTTTTTTTTTTTTCCACCAAAACCGAACTTCTCTCTTCTCCATTTTTGTAGAATAAAATGGATAGGAGAAAATTCTCCTCATTGGAACCCACAATAGAAAATCATTTACCTTTCTGGACCTCACTCAGCCATTTCTGACCAGGTCCTGCCTTTTCTCCAATTTGGCTTTTCTTTATGGTGATTCCATGTTTTTAGACAACTGCAAGAGCGGACAAATTTTTATTTTCTTAGCAGTTCAAGCAAGAGGCTTAAAATAATCATCCTATGTGTTGCCATTTTTCTTACCAAAGATGTTTGGATATTGAAGGGCAAACTTGTATCAAGTTTGGGAAGTGTTTAAGATTATAAACTTTGACACGTGAAGAAGCAAAGTAATTAGTTGATAGAATACTGCATCAAGTTTGAAGTAAAATAAAGTTTAAGTTTGTTATATGGATTGTTGGTGTGAGTTCCATTCAAGGAGAGAGGCGAAGCTCTATATAAAATAGTTACAGTTTATACTTGAATTGATTTAGTGAGATAAATATTTCATTTTACTGAAGAGGTAAATTTTCCAATATGAAGCAAAGGAGGATTAGCATTTTCCTCTACTGGTTCAAGTATTGCAAGTTTTGCTAGTTTCAAGTCATACCAATCTGCATATGCCTGTGTGTAGTTCCAGTTCAAGCCATTTTACCATCTATTAACTTGAATGACAAAATTTGTAGGAAATGGCAGACAAATTTATTGAGGCAGAGGAGTTAGCGGCAGATAAAAAAGATGAATTTATGGTAAGGTTTCCTTGTGATATCAAATGACAATACTCGTTGTACATCAGTAAAATCTTTACCTTATCAAAAAAATTAAAAACTTAAATGAATCATCTTTGTCATTATAGGAATTTGTGAAGGAGAAGGTTCGTGAAGGAAAGAAGAATAATCGAGAGGTATATTTTGAGATCCTTGTTGCAATCCTGTATCTTTTTTTCGTGTTAAAACTGTTGGTTTGTGTCAATACCAGAGTGCTTAATTAGCTTATGTTCCTGACTCTTAATTTTCTATGTTTTAGGCGAGAGAAGCCAGGACAAAAGCTATACAGGAGATGAGCGAAGAAGCAAAAGCTGCATTTCAAAGTATGAAGTTTTATAAATTTTATCCAATGCCCTCACCTGATGCCCCTGATGTATCTCAGGTCAAGGTTAGTATTCTGTTCGTAGTCTTAAGTTTTGTGTAAATAGGTCTATGCATAGCTTCATGGCTGCGTAGCTGATGCTTAGATAGATCGTTTGGAACCCTCCCTCCCCCGCTTCCCTCCTCCCCCACAATTTGGTATGAGAGTTTTGATGAAACTGATAATTTGAGAGCGTTGAACCCTCAAGATTTAGGCTGTATTGTTGCTTTAATGTAACACAACATTAAAATGAGATTTATGTTAAGACTCAATATAGATTATTAACTGTTTGATATGTTGCAAACCTCACCTCTTTCTTTTGTTTCCAAATTTTCTTTGCAGTCTCCATTCATAAACAGATACTATGGAAAGGCTCACAAAGTTTTCTGAATGATGCATCAAAATATAAGTGACTATATTGTCTAACCATGTACCTTTGGATGCCTACTTTGGAGCTGCATGATGGAATCATACTGCTCTTAGCTTCCTTGAAGCCTGCATTTGGATTTATGGAACTATTTGAGGATGTAGAAGATCCACAAAAGCAAAATGTAGTTTTTTCGTCTCAACCTTATAGCTAGAGTTCAGTAAAAAGTTTTGGCAACGTGTTCTTGTCTTCGCTAGCTGTGAATTTTTTTCCTCATTTCGGATACAAATGTAATCCTTTTCTACTGAAACTTTAGTTATCATGTTCTTCATCCCTACAGACAATAGGAGCTGCAATTAAGTGTTGGTTCCCAGTTCGACTTCAAGCTATAAACATTTAGTTTCATATAGAGTTGAGTGAATGTCGTATCCACTCATGGAGATGTTAATCTTCTGATATGATACTAATGTGAGCATGGCTAATTCTTATGCAGGACCAAATTCAACTGTTTGCTTCCTTTTGCATTTTTTATTGGGATGAAGATATTGCTAATATTTGCAGCTATGGTATGGCTACTTCTGCACACTGAAAGCCTATGCTAAAATGAGCAAATGAGTCTCTTTACGCTGTGGAAATCCTTGCGGAACAGAAAGATCCATGATTTAAAATTTGGCTAAAAGTTGAATCCCAGGGTTTCTGGAAAGTGAAAAAAACATCGAACTGTAATAGAAAACATCACGCAAAATGATGTTTTAAAAAAGAAAGACTTTTAGAGCTAGTGGTGTTAACATGTTATAAAATTTCTGTAGGTATAAAGCATGTCAATAAAGGTAACTAAAAATTTAAAGTTAAATTATCCAAATATACACGAGTATAATTCTTTTCTGAATAGATTAACAAGGATATAGTAGCACAAAATGGAATGGAGCGAGTGCTAAAATCCAAGGTACAAATACTCAAACTGCAGTCTCCCCCTTTTTCACCCAAAAAGAAAAAGAAGCAATGGTAAATATGAAGTAGGAAGTAAGGGTGTGGCCCACCACGGGCCTGGGCCTGGCGGGCCCGGTCCTGGCGGGCCCGGGCCTGACGGGCTCGTGAGTAGAGACCGGCCCACTACGGGCTAGGCCCGTTACGGGCCGGGCCCGCGGGCCCAACGGGACTAACGTTTTTTTTTTTTTTTTTAAAAAAAACAACGGAAATTTCTGTTAATAAGCCTTTTATATAATATATATATGTTGTATATATTGTGTGTATATATATATATATATATATAAGTGTTGTATATATATATATAGTTTATAGTTTATATATATAGTTTATAGATATATAGATATATAAGTGTTGTATATATATAAGTGTTGTATATATATATATATAGTTTATATATATAGTTTATATAAATATATATAGTTTATAGATATATAGATATTGCTTTATATAAGTGTTGTATATAATGTATATATATATAAGTGTTGTATATATATATATATATATAGTTTATAGTTTATATATATAGTTTATATAAATATATATAGTTTATAGATATATAGATAT
>MCJB01048969.1:0-44953 GCA_002018475.1 Nicotiana obtusifolia
TATATTTTAGTAATATATTTATACATTTTGGTAAAATATTAATAAGAAAGCGACCAACTTTGGTCGCCAATATATATACCTTTCTACTTGCCACCAAAGTTGGTCCCTAAATGAAAATCTGATTTATTATAATTTTTCAGATTAGCGACCAACTTTGGTCGCTCATGGCACCATAAAATTTCCTCCAAGAAGCGACCAAAGTTGGTCGCTAAATTAAATTCTGATTTTATTTAATATTCATGGAAGCGACCAACTTTGGTCGCCTAGGTCACCATAAAATTCCTTCCATTTAGCGACCAAAGTTGGTCGCCAGTTTATTTTCTGATTTAATTTAAATTTCAAGAAAAGCGACCAACTTTGGTCGCTACTGTATTTCCCTTCCGTGGGCGACCAACTTTGGTCGCCAATATTCAACGTGGGTCCAGTTGAGCGACCAAAGTTGGTCGCTATTTTTGAATTTTCTTTGACCGAATTTGTTTGACCAGTCCGGTCAAAATGTTGAACACTTGGGCGACCAGTATGCGACCTATTATGGTCGCTATTTTATTTAAGTTTTTTTTTCATTTTTTTTGTCTATGTTGGCGACCAAGGTTGGTCGCTTTTTGTGGCAGACCAACTTTGATCGCTAATCTTTGGTCTCTAAATGCCTGATTTCTAGTAGTGATACTTTTAATTTTCGTCGAATAGGGTCAATAAGAAGATAAAACGTCCTCCATGTCGAAGGGTTCTCCATTTCGAGAACTCAAACCAAACACCTAAAATTAAGAGGTAATAAAATCTCAACCATCCCATTACACCTACTCTATATTGTTAATTGGCTCATTTGGTGACGAATTAATACAAGGAAAACTATAATAACAATTTAGTATGATAATCTAGCTATATATCCCCCACCTACGTACAGCCTTGGCTTAATTCCACGAACTCTTTTTCATTTTTTATGCCTCATTAGGAATTTGAAGGGTAATCAGCTATAATTCTTTGCATATTTTACTTGTCTAACAAATATGTTATGACTTATGTATTGTCAATAAGTCTCCTTGTATTAATTGCTAAGTAGAGAGTACAAGCTAAATGAGAAGTAATTAAATATACAATTAAATGGTTGGTCCCCTGATTTTGACCTCTATTTTTCATTCTCAAATATTGTGCTTTGCGTTATTGCAATTGTCGTCCATGCGTTAATCCTATTAAGCTCATGAAGCCTTCAGTATCTTGAATATGACTCCAGTGCTGTTATATATATATATATATATATATATAAATATATATAAACACAGGCAACTGAAGTTGAAGGGGAAATGGTTCTCGATTGAAGTGATGAGACAGAGAGGGGGGTGTNGGGGGGGGGGGAGGGGGGTCATACGTATTCATGACTCATTAAAATGTTGGTTGTTTAAAAATGGTTGAGAGGGCCGTTGTGAGCTATTAAAAGCAAATATAGATTATGTAGCTAGTTCCAATGGATGGGAAATTACTTTGCAACAATCTATAGTAAAATTGTGTGTCGTAATTTTAAAAATAATTGTTATAAATTATTTGTTATTTTAAAAGTTTAAAACTAAATTAATTATTTTTTTCTTATTTTATTTTTAATATTAATTATTCTTAAAGACTATTAATATCTCAATTATGAGCAAAAATTAAATAAAAAAAATTATATTTTAAAATAAAAATAAAAATAAAATAATCAAAATCTCTCCTATTTAATATTTTATTAAGCGGCGTGATACAACAGATAATTTGAGAGGGACGGAAGGAGGAGTAGTGATAAATCAGCTAACTCATGATACATCAGACGTGGTTCCTTTTCCGATATTGGTTGAAGAGCTTTGAAAGTTTGTAGTTCTTTGAGTGAGCCATTTTAGAAAGTTGGAGTTATGAGTTATGACCACCCCCCAATTAAAGTTTCCCCAGCTATTTTTCAGCTGTATACGGACTCTTCTTATTTAATGACAATTTCATATCCCTCTTTTTTAAGCGAATTCAAGAATTTTAAATTATGGATTTTTATGGTAATTTTAAATTAATATATAATAATAATTGAGTTACAATCTAAATATTTATTAAATATAATAGAATTTTTTAATATATATATTACACTGTTTGAACAGAAATTATCGAGTTCATATGAACCGATAAATAACACTTTGTTATCTCTTAAAGTCACCGCCTATGTGTCTAAATACATTAACTCTACAGCTAATCTTTTGCCTAGGCTTCCTATGGAAGGAAACAATGACGCATATCTGCTTTTAAGCGTGTAGGTGGAAGATCTATCATTAGGGGTCGTTTGGTTTCCTCCATTGACAATTCTTTGATTGGTCATATATATAAGAAAAAGTTATGGCGGTATGCAACTTAATATAATGTTTGGTTACGTTTTGTCTTACTAGATTTTGCATTCTTAGTATTCGCATAAGTCATACAGAAATTTGTGTATTTTTATGGGCCCCTATATGGAGAATGTGGTCAGAAATCCATAATAGAGTCCGATCACAACGACCGAATTGATTATTCATGCATAAGGATACTAGATTACCTAGTAGAAAAGATTGAAAAATCATCACAAACCTCCCTTATTTCTTTTCTATTGCAATTTCTGGATTATTCTCCTTCACGCTACCCAATCCGAACTAATGAGTGCCTGTAGCAGCATTGAGTGATCCCCTTCTCCGACACCGATACCCTAGGGATTACATATTGTGCCAACTCCCCTCCGCTGCCTCGCTCTACAACCGGATACTTGCAGTTCGTCTTGGACCAGATCTAGAACTGTTTTCAACAGTTTGTGTAGCCATAAATCCTATTGTATTCATTGAGATCTGTTGACTTTGTATACCATTCCGTTGTAAATAAACGATCCTATCATAGATCCATTGGGGTCTTGAAATTTTATAAATATGATAAGAATGGAAACAGCAACCCTAGTCGCCATCTTTATATCTGGTTTACTTGTAAGTTTTACTGGGTACGCCTTATATACCGCTTTTGGGCGTAGACCAAGGACGAACACTCTGGATATCTAATATATGGATAAGAATAACTAATAAAAAAAAGAAAAATAAAAAATTAATTCTCACCTAATAATTCCTACATTATTATTATTGTCTGGACAATATCGAAACTATAGGCCAATTTATAAGAAGCAGCAACAGAAAAGAAAAGAAAAAATTCATTCGTGAATGGACTAGAGATAAGAATTTGGTCAAAAATCTTCCTTAAAGAGTTATGCCATACTGAAGGGATAAATATCTCATGAATGAAGTTTTCAAGTTCTTTCCAATCCATTTTAAAGTAAATGGCATTAATGGCAGCTTGTTATACACACCACGATTACGTCGGTCAGCTGTTAATAGTAGGCCAACTATATCAAGCAGAGGACAGTGACAAGAAAAATGCAATCAATCATTCTAGTCATTAAATTTCTTGTAAAAATATATAATTCTCTTGGTTATAAAGGGTGTGTATATAAATGATACGGTATACATTTTCCCCTTTTGTGTATGATAATAAAAATGACCTAAACAATAATTTTTTAAGTATTTCAAGAGTTAAATTTAATCAAAGTGATCATCTATGATGGCAAAAGCGATTAAGTAAATTAGTGCATGCATGAGAATAGAGTGCAAAGATTTGACCGAAGAGAAGAGTTATTTAACATCTCTGCTTTAAATAGCAGGTTGGAGGTGTATAGTAATTGCAAAGCCCCAACTTTCAATTAAATTGAATTTACTTCACTTGAAGAGCACGTCATGCAGAGATGGGTCCCATTCTAGTTCCACATTTAAGTTTTTGCCCTTTTAGATTCTATTGCAGTTGGTTACCTCCCCCTATATAACCGTCCCCAATATTTGCACCATTTTATGATCTCAAAAAGAAGAAGAAGAAGAAGAAGAAGAAATTGAAGACAAGAGAAGAAGCCACAAATTTTTATCATCCTCCAAATGGTAACTCAAGTTCCAACACAAAGAAATGTTTTTCCAAATATACAAGATTTGTCTAAGAAGAGAAAATGGGACGATGAACTCAAAGCAGAAGATCAGATCTCTTATGAAAAGCCACAGAAAGCCAAGACTATGATATCGTTATTCGGCACTCAGCTGCATCTCGAGACTCCACTGCCTTTGGAGTGGCAAAGATGTCTCGATATTAAGGTATGCAATTTTTTTCTGATCAGCTTGGACGTATCTAAAAATAATAGTCTATATTTTTAATATCTACTTCATATAAGAAAAGCTTCTAGTATAGTGGTAGACTTAAAAAAGATAGTTCGATGCACAAAGTTTTACGTATTCACGCAGGATTTGAGAAAGGACCGCACCCCAAGGATGTGATGTAGACAACCTACCTTAATGCAAACTTTAGTGGTGGTAAATTTGTTTCAAAAAATATTTTTGGAGTTGTAAGTTAGTAAAATACTAGGTGAGATATTCTTGTTTATTTTTGTAATCCCTTTGTTAGAATTCTTGGCTCTACCACTAAGTTGGGTGACTACTCTGCCACCGAGATTTAGACAGATGTGGAAAAATCACCTAGATCAAATTTGAATCCCCATCTCTTATATTTGTTCACTCGATTTACTGATCGTTGGGCCACATTAGTGTGCTTTTCTCTCAAGAAATGTTATGAAAGTTGGACTAGTCTTAATTATTCTTTGCGGTTTTCTAAAATGCAGTCTGGACATATTTACTTCTACAATACAAGGACACAAAAGAGGACCTCAAGAGATCCAAGATTGAGTACTACTCCTGAGCCACGAACTCCAGTGCGTATGAGTTTAGACCTTGAACTCAACTTATTACCATGTGGATCACCAGAAAAAACCCAAAATTCCTATTTCATTGGTAATAACAAGAACTCAGACACAAAAAAGAATAGTACTGAGGCTCAGGGTTTGATCGCTCGTTCTCCCTCTTGGCTAACATTTGACGTGGATCAACAAGAGATGGTCACTGCAGTTTGCAAGAAATGTCATATGTTAGTAATGATGTCCACATCTTCACCAACATGTCCAAATTGCAAATTTGTCAATCCACCAGATGAAACTCCTCCTAGCCTTTTCAAGAGAAGGCTAAGCTCCTTTTGATTAATTAATTAATTGAAGAATTATCCTAGTTAAACTTTTACGGCACACTTAGAAAAGCTTATATATATACTTTAAAGTTATGTATATACTTATGTTACCCGAAAAAAAAGGCCAGATAACTGTATGATTCCAACTCTTAGGTATTATGCATGATTTTGTAAATAGAATTTGGCTACTATTATATTGAAATTTTTGCAATATCAAGGGCTTTGAGTTCGATTTGCCATGTTCGTTTTTCTTGGAATATGTGTGGACCGACACAGTCACAAGGTAGTTAATGTACTGCATATATTAGTTTCAACCTCCTCCTTTAATAGGCCATTAAAGTCTCAAGTTAATGTACCTAAAAAGGGTTGCTTAAATAGTTTAACTTCTACCTACAGAAAGTGTCAAACAGAGTACTCAAGATATTTACAGGTAAATGTGACTTGAAAAGTTATTTACAATGAAGAGAGGATGACTTTAACGCTTGCACTCCAAATTATAACAAATCAACGACAATTAATATTTGCTTAGCTGCGAAATTAGAAGATAAATATGCCAAACTTACTCAAAAGGCTAAAAATATGAGTGCAAAAAATATATATTTTCTGAGGTTGAAGTACAAGTAATTAAAAAGTATAATGGAAACAAACAGAAGTATGTAAAATCATTTTTTTCTAGACGAAGAAAAAAGGGATACTTTAAAAGTTTTAGTTTTCTGCCTTTAGTTCCAACAGAATATGCTATAATTCAAAAAAATTGCTATATTGAAATATGGGTGTTCACTTCTTGTTTCTGTCTGATTTTATTATATTTTGATCTTATTTTTCAGTTTCTAGAACAAAAACACATAATTGAACGGAAATATATTCTGTTTGGTTCCATTTTTTTTATTTTCAGTTCGGTTTGGGTTCAGTTTGGCAACAATTAAGCGTTCATTCGCAACTAATTCTGTTCGGTAAAACCTAGACGTCCATTGACAGGTAATATGTCAGAGTCAAATCAACATTGAGAAGGAAATATAATTAAATTAATAAAGAAGAGTAGATAATACTGTACTAATATCTAATATGAAGATGTTGGTTGCAAAGTCAGTAACTTCAAAAGACTTAGCTTATTGCTCACGTTAGAACATACCAAGCTTGACTAATATGAGCTTGCACGCCTCACAGTCACGGCCCCAGTTAGAGTTCTAGTTCCAGGTTTGACCAAATTCAGTAAATTTGTGTTAATAAATTCACTTAATATGCATAAATAATTTATCTAAAAACTCGATAAGCTGTCTTTTCTAAAATCTCAAAACCCATAAACTAAAATTTTTGGATATATCTCTGCTCACAATGACTGTCTGACAGATCTTTGCTACCTTTAATATTCTTGCCAGAAAAGGTACAGCAGAGCTCAGTGTGATCAGAATGATAACTATTTAAACTCATCAGTTTCAAATGGTTCAATCTACTTAGCACAATGTCGATCCTTCTGTCCAAATAAGAATGATGAAAGTGAAAATATACCTGAGTCGAGGGTCTATTGGAAACAGCCTCTTTATCTCCACAAGGTAGGGGTAAGTTTTCGTACACACTACCCTCTCCAGACCCCACTATGTGGTATGTTGTTGAAAGTGACAATATAAAAGTCAGTATGCATCTAAATATTTGGTTTCAAAGAAAATCGATTTCCTGTAATTTAGCTTTTAAGATCTAATAAACAGAGTATGACCTCAGAATATATTACTTTGAGGTTCATACGAACAAAAACAAAAAGAAATTAGACGTTAGCAGTGATGCCTGCCGTGGCGTACGTTCCGATTGTACCTTAATATTGAGTGAACTCGTTTGCACAAACTTTAAACAGAGGCCACTGTATTGGTATTTGAATCATCCAAGAAACAGGAAGAGCCAAGATTTGAGATTTATCGGTCCAGTATTTTAATCTTTTAAGTTACTAAGTTCTAAATAAATAATTTATGCGTAATTCAATAATTCTTTAAGACAAGTATAGGATTTGGACAAAAGTTACTGGCTTTAGCCGCACCCATATCCGAAAGGCTAGCTCCGCCCCTGCACATATCACTCATTAGCCGGTGTCAACTAAGAGCAGCAAAACCTCAAACAAGTTGAGATTAGCTATACGAATTCAATACTAAGAGAATCTTTGCGTCGCAGTTATCTGGTAGATTTCACATCAACAACATGGCAAATCTTTGTAGGCATTCCTTGAGACTTGCTACAACCAAGTGCCCCTTGGACATACCTCTCGACACCGATATAAATAATGAGATCTATTTCATAATCAGAAAGCAAAATAGGCATTATGCCCAGTTTGTACAAAACAATCGCGAGTTGCACTCTCCTATCCAGAAATATTGCAGAATGCTTACAACTGCTAAATAGATCTACCTACAAAATTGAAGACAACAGATGCCTACTTTGTTCTTGTTTTCTTCTGTTTTTTATATTGTTCGTGTAGCTTCAGAGACAATGTTGTCTGAGCCAATTCCCCTCTTAGCCTTTCATTTTCAGCTATGTCATGAAGCAGCAAGTAATGCTCAGAGAGTTTCTTTCTCACATCATTTTCATCAATTTGAGCAGTGAAATCAAGGTCAGACCCCATACTAATATGCTCTAATGAGGCACTTCCTTTTTTTCTCTTGGTACCTGAGCTTTTGGGGTCACTCTTTACAATGAACGATTCCTGCTCCAGGGACAACTCCTTAAAAACTTGTTGAGGAGATTTGTTGGACTGATAAACCTGGCTATCGCCAGTGCTCAACATAGAAATGTTGGATGCCAATGTAGAAACAGCTGGGTGATAATGCTTTGACAAAAGGTTCAGCTCCCAAAGCACTGAAGCAAGTGCACCACTAAGGTTTGGGTCAGTTGCATAAGGCTGATATTTCTGCAACAGAAAAGAATTGCCATCAGCATTTTCTAGTGGTTCAACTATCTACTGAATACAAATGGTACAAGTGGAAAGCTTTTCTCTTTTTCATGTTGAGTAATTTCAGTATGAAGCATATTTTTTGTGCCAGGAGTGGCACGCAGAAACAAATGTCGATGAGCATATCCAGAGCTTCCCTAATGGAAAGTTCAGTAATACACTATTTCTTCAGAAAATACAATGAAAAGTACTTTGCCTGAGAATAGCGCACTCCTGAAAGTACCAGATATAAAGCTCTATAAAGTGTTTATACCACAAAATGTCAACAGATCCACGCCTTTCGTTTACCATGCCCTCCAGTGTCCCCTTCCCTGATCCCCCACCCAAAAGAAAGTATAGAAAAGAAGCTGGGGAACAAATTAGGGATGTCCGAAAACAGAGGGGGTGTACTCTTATTTTCTTCAAGAAAAATCATGTGCCTGAATGATCCATATTCAATGAAGAGAAAAGTTAAAACCACCTTATGTAAGTAACACGTCAGCACTATTCCATTGTGGGTGAAGTTAGCCGAATAATCAAGATAGCACCTTTTGACCATATAGTTAATCAGAAAGAAGATTTGGTTCTTACCGCAATGACACCAGAGACAGAGCCACCTCCAGCATCATTTTCTAACAAGTTCCGGCATTTAACGTTCTTCTGAAGGAGATGCTTCACAGTCACCAAGGCTGCAATAGTTTGACAAACGAGAAGCATAAGTCATAACATACAAAAGCATGGTTAAGAACATACAGCAGTCTAGTAATGATTAGCCAAATATGCTTTTACCAGCCAAGGACTCTGCGGACCCAAAGCATAAAGAGAGAGTAGCTAAACGTTTTATGAAAGCTGCAGCCCTTTGCATGTCATGCTGTCGATCATCACAAAGCATTATCTTCAAAGCTTCAGCCAAGATCTGGCCTTTATCCCTGCTTACGAAGAGAAATGGTTAGCTTTAGAAGATGCAACCACAGACAAACAGAAATCTACAAAATCTCATTGGATTGAGAACCACCACCACCCCCCCCCCCAAAAAAAAAAAAAAAAAAAAAAAAATAACCCACATCCCCACCCCACAGTGCGTCTGACAGTCTTCCTTCTTCCCAAGAGGACGGAAGTGGATTAAGAAAAAAGATTACCCGTATCAAATAATTGAACTTTAGTTATTTGATAGGCACAGATTTACCTTCCTGGCCTATACTCAATTATCAGATTGTAAAGTTGGACAAAGAAATCCTGAAGATCTACATTCAGTGCGTCCAAGTTGTTTCTCATCACTTTGAAAGCAGCAATGCAACACTGGAGCCTTTCAGATACTGTCAGACATGCTGAACCATCCATGGAAGAATCACCAGAGTTGTTGCCACTTCCGGCAAGCTTCCTCAGATAATTCATAAGATCGGACATGAAATCTAAGTCGATGAGTTGGCAAAATTTCCCAATTCCATTAAGACAAGGAGCAAGAAGTGGATGACTCCCAGGTGCCTGAGGTGAAGAACCTGCTTCTGATCTGAGTAATAATAACAGAGAAGTTACTTTTTGAGACAGCATTAAGTGAAAAGGCATTAAGTGAAAACACAATGGTCAAGTATAGTATAGACTGTACTGACGCAAGAGCTAATAAAGCAAAATTTAAACATAACATCCAAGATGCTTTGGATATCCAAAACCAGTATGAGTTTCTTGTGATAACAAACTCAAACTGAATTAAGACTTCAGCAACCTGCACCATAAGCACTAATTTCTGTTAGATAAATTATATTTCAA
Source organism: Nicotiana obtusifolia (assembly GCA_002018475.1). Lineage (NCBI taxonomy): Eukaryota > Viridiplantae > Streptophyta > Magnoliopsida > Solanales > Solanaceae > Nicotiana > Nicotiana obtusifolia. Next base: position 9,758 of record MCJB01048969.1, read on the forward strand.
ATCAGTTAATGTAGTTCCACAAGCTGACATTATGTTCCAGCACTTGGAAAGATGTAAAACATCACCCAGTGAATGTCCGTAGCAATTTATTCAGGATTAGAACTCACATCACATAAATCTCTGCAAGCATGTCTTTATTCTGTTTAGTTATGATGGCTACTATTGATTGTAATTATGTAGTCATACAATAATTGTAACACTATAACTAGAGGAATTAGGAAGTCATCTCCCAATCCTAGAATTCGTGGAATTAGGAATGCTATAAATGAGGTTAGAAGTCCCATAATCAATAGGAGATAATGGGACAAGAAGTCTCATGATATATGAGAATTGTAAACAAGATAATAGAACTACATTGCAGTATAGGCTAAGACATTGTTGAATAAATAAAAGAATTTCCTCTCTAATAGCGTCATCTTTTAAATGAGATAGTTCACACGATCTAACATGGTATCAGATCAAGGAGAGATCCCACATTCAAGTCTCAGCACCGCCCATTATCAAAGAGTATTTCCATGTGCAAGCCCGAGAAAAAGAATCAAGCATGCACGTGAGAGGACATAAAAACAAAATTAAATGATTAAAGTAATTCTCTCTGATAATTTGAACTTTTAAAATGAGGTGGTTCACACCTTTTAAAGGTACAAATACACAAATGGTGAGAGGCATTACTTCCATGCATTCTCAAACTTTATACGTCCCTCTCCAGCTTATTCTCTACATGGTAACAAAATTAAGAGAGAGTATCATAATTCTTTAGTGTTATTCACATTTCTCCTCCATAGTCTATATTCAGCTAGTCCCAAGTCTTTCAAATTTCAGTTGCCTGAGGTGTAAGTCATTAAATTCGAATAACGTTCTCCAAGGTCTTATCTTAGTTGAGACAGCAAACAGGTTGTCTCCCTTTCATTTAGTTCACCATAGCAACGCCAATTTTGTAAGAGGAATTAGTATCTTACTTGACAACTTTTTAACGGACTAGGTTATCGATGAAAATTTGTCATAAATTATTTTTCATACTCCAAAACTTGCTGAGTTACACAATCAATACAGAGCATCTAACAAATCTCGTAGTGCCAATGCCCATGAATACTTCGCCATCCCAACTGAGCTTGGTTTAATAGATCCAAACATTGTCTGACATTTGTTTGATTTGTAATGAGGCTCATTATTCCGCATTCTCTGACACAAACCTAACTGGTGTACTTATCTTGCGGCCCATGTTGTTATCATACTCATCACGGTGATGACTATTTTTTTCTTTTGTTTTTGGATAAGGTAAAAATTATCACGTGTGATGAATCTTAACAGCATGGCAGATTGAAACAATATTTTACTTATTTTAAACCAAGGATTTCTGCAAAATTGATATATTTCCTTTGAACCAGGGTGGTTAGTTTACTCATGGCCTTGCATTTAATAAGTGAAATAAGCTCTAGACATTCTCAAGGAGACAAACATAATTATCTCTAAGTTGGTCGTTACACTAATGGATCCAGATGTTGTCTCTAAAAGGACAGGGAGACCTGATCCTAGCATAGAAGACTTATGGGTAATTTAAGTTTTGATCAGCAATCCAAACATCTGACTTGCTTTTCATCGATTCTTGGATTCACAAGTGCAAGTCATTCCCACGTCAAGTATACTGATGTTGAACGGGCCAGTTTTCCTTTAGATAGCATTCAACCTCTAAGTACAGTGTTTAATTTGGACAAATCTTCATTCTAAGGAATACAAGAAACATAATGTTGTGGTATGGCCATACTGAAGTAAAATATATCTTCGTTGGAACTTGCTGCTAGATTGGCTAAAATAGTTGCTTACTGAATTGTTGTTGCCCAAATTGACACATGTAGTTGATATATGACAATCTTGCATATTGACTATAATTTAGTCTTTGAAAGAGAACAAGCATATGGAAATTGATCGCCACTTTGTACATAGCATCTGAAGATACAGTTCCAACTTTTGTTGGCGATTCAACTAGGATAATTTTTGTCAAATCACTTGAAAGACCTAGAATATTGTATATGAGTAGCTTGAAGCATAAGTTGCAAGCTCCACCTCAAGGCGGCAGTGATGATTGTAATAACTTTTTTTGGTAAATAATAATGTACATGCTCATTGTAATAATATAACTACATAATTATCGTAATCCCTAAGTTAGAATTATTAGGAACCCATGTCCAATAATTAAGTAATTAGAAATGATAGCCCAATTTCAATGTGATTAAGAGTCCCACAATAAATGGGTCTAGAAATTATTGTAAATATAAATACACAATGGTCAAGAAACATTAGTCTCACGCAATAACTCTTTCTTTCTTCTAACTTTTCCTATGCAGTTGCAATATATGAATGTTTCATTCGATCATGGCTATCAACAATATGCAGGTCCCACTGAACTCGAACTTCAATTCGATGTTAATACCTTAACCAGAAATCACCACATTTGTATGAAGGAAAAAGGAAATTATGATTTCATACCATTAATTACATAATAGTTGTGGAAAAATAATATAAAAGATGGTAATTACTACTTCTAGATTTGAAGGCTAAGCTGGCAAAAAGTTACATGCAGAATATAATTCTTATTCACATACTTTAGTTACGAGCTAAATCTACATAAGTTGCGCAAAAATGCATAAATTTTGTAGTAGACCTAATAGATTTGTGGTAAATTTGCAATTCAACAATTTAGACATTGATGGCGCATCTAATGCAACACATTTCGATTATAAATTCTAAACTCCAAAGTTTTCTACTTCAACACAACATAATTTGTGAAAAGCAGTCTAAAACTTACAAATGTTTTCTTAACATTTCATGAATGCTGAAGCATCTGTTTTATCTCCCAGCCTAATTTAATCACTCAGACCTTTTTGTGCCTCAAAATAGTCATTTACATAATTTCGCGAGTTATCCATTAACCTTGTAAAGTGGAAGATTATGCTGATTCATAATTTCAGTTGTAAAAACACTTTCTAATCTTTCACAAAACTTCCAAACGTTTCCTCGAGTAGCCAAAACGCAATTCATGGCATCCATAAAACAATCAAGGGCGTCGACACGTTTCTTAATTCCTAAAGATGTCAACCTTAACTACTTGCTACAAACTTCCATAGCTTACTAGTCTAGTGGTAAGAGTGCAGCAGGTAATGTGTCGGTTAGGCACGCGTCACCGGTCCGCATTCTGATGCAAACAAAAGTCTGGTATTTAAGGAGAAGGGTAGAGCGGCAGGCCATTATCCACCAAATTCTGTACCACGCACCACTGTGCCTCAAGGATTTCTCGGTTATCAAAAAAAAACTTCTGTAGCTTTCCCTTTTTCCCCCCATCATGGATATAGATTATAGTCTTTGTTTTCATTTAACCTCAAGATACAATACGCAGACAACTAAAGGAAATATCACAATCATATGAAGAATTTGCAATATAATAGAAAATGCGTAACTATCTGAGAACACAAAGGGAAACCAAATATGCTAGAAACATATCAATATCAGTAACCAAAATTAATTTGAAATCAAGACAACACAAATGCATCCGCGAAAGCATAATAATGGCTTGGGGCTCATGAACTATTCTTAATAGAAAGAAAAGCAGAATGGCAGATGTATTCATATAACAAATAAAGATTCTAAAACAGAATCATTCCCCATTTCAGATGGATTAGTAAAAATTTCAAAAAGTTGGAGACTGAATCCTCCAAAAAACTACCAGGATTTGTCTTCTTCTTTATTTCTTTTATGAGTAAATAAATTAAAATTAGAAAGAAAATGGAAGGTGGTTTTCTTTCTTCCTCCTATTCATCTTCTTCAGATATCTCTTCTTGTTTCACAAATTGACCTTCACTGCAAATTTGATTCGTCCTCTTCTTTGTAAACCATTAATCGCTAGCTATAGTTTTGCATAGAGAAAGGACATGAATGACCAGTTTGACAATCATGTGTTCTTTTCTCCTAGGATTTCATTTGTCTTTCTTCTTTTTTTATATAAAAGCTAGATAGCTCCCTGTAAAAGATCATGTTTTTGTGTGAGATTCTCCACTTTCCTATACACATTGTATGAGGGGATTTCTCATTAAATCAATAAAATTACCAACTTCATCAAAATAATGATAAACGCCAGATAGCACTTAAAAAAGGTGGACTCGTGGTGGTTTCTCACAGAGGAACTAGTTATAAGATGTGGTTCAAGTTCAAATCTGGTGGGTTCATGGTAAGTGAATTCATTATTTGACATGTTCCATTTATATCATCAGCAAAATGAACATACCGAGGCCTTAATGCATGCTTTAGGACACGAAAGAACGTCTGAAAGACAGCTGATAGTACATCAGACTGCATCCTTCTCCTTTCAGTGACATCGGTAGTTAATGAAGCAGCCTTCAATTCTGCAGTGACCTGTAAAACATGAAGATGTGCAAATGAGGTTATAGTTAACAAGCCAAAAAACAGATTATGTTGGCAAAATAATACCTCTTCTCGTGTCTTTGACATCATCTCTTTCCGTGCTTTCTTTTTCTCATTGGCAGCTGATTCTTTCAGCTCCTTAAGGTTCTTTCTTTTAGAATTTTTGCTTTTAAATTTATTATCAGCATCTCGAGTTTCACGCTTCCCAAGATCCTCATCAAATGTCAGAGACATAAACACCTGAGCATCACAAAATCATGTCATAAGATAATAAGTTTTCCCAATGCTAAATCAAAAACTATATCATTAAGGTTAAATGCCAACTAAAATTAAGCAAGACTTCCAGATACTTGAATGAACAAAGTTTTGAGTATTACTGTCATAAGTTGACTAGCAACATTTTGAAAGATCACCATTATCTTTCCAAATGTCTGACACAGTCATCAAATCGACATTGAAATATTCGTCCTTTTTGGCCCAATACCAGGATATGTGCTTCAAATTCAAGATGACATCATAAACAATCTACGGAAAAGGCCTAAGAGTCAATGTATTGGAATTAAAGTTGCAGACCTCAATGGAATCAGGATGTAGTTGACAATCATGATCTTTAACAAGGTCTGCGATCATTTGAACAGCCTCCACAGTTGCCTCACCACTATGCTTCCCCTCATTGGTGAAAAGTGACTTAACAGTAGAACAGCAAAGCTTCCTGTCAACAAGCAGTAGATTGACAAACTTGAGAGAGCATAATTGCTAATTGAACAAAAAAAGCATCATAACCTGGAGGCCCAATTCTATTATTTGAATATTCTGTTCACAATTAGCACGCATGTGTGGAGAGAGAGGACTAGTCTACATAACAATGCAACACGTCTCAAAACTTTTAAGTGCATAGTTTTGGTGTTTGCTTTTCCTCGAGGAAGGAGGATTTTGAATTTTTGAAGCACTGAACTGTATAGTAAATTTCCAAGTTTTTGCCAATAGAAGAAATTTGGTAGATCTTTAAACCACATATTAACATTCAAGTTTGGATAAGGCAAGAAGCTATATAAGACAAATATCCATACCACATTACAGATGATATAAAAAGCAATACAAGCTGAACTTCCTCGTCAAAGAAGTTATACAGCCAAAGCCAAAGTCAACGAATCCTGCCCATAAAGTGCAGTGTCTTAGATCCTCATCTGAAACAGCTCACATCTATGTTGCTCGGACAGTCCGAAAATGTCGCCAGGTGTGTGTTGGATCCTCCAAAAGTAGTGCATTTTTGAAGGATGCGACACGGGTGCGGCAGCATTTTGGAAAGTTCGCGCAACATAGGCACACATCATAACTACTCGTATGCTAATTTTTTCACTCCTTTCCAACACCTAATATTCTCATACATGGTTTACAAAATACAAATGTATATCATAATTGCTCCTGCCTTGGACTGCTTACAGCTCAATTACAACTCTTATCAGTTTAGGTATGCCAAATTCGAACTCTCAAACAATTTAAGTGCCTTACTTCCTTTTAAGTTTGTCCAAAAGACTTCTTCCAAATGGAAACTTCTTCTACTATCAAATCTTTAAAGTTAATTTTAGCAAAAAGGGGGACGGGGATTCAATATAATAGAAGTAAAGGGTCAGCTCCATAATTTAAAATTAAGCATCTCAACTATTCCTAATATCCATGCCTAGTCAAATTACATCACTTAAAATGGGAAAATAGATTAGACATAATCGAATTGAAAGCACTAAAGAAAACAACGTTGCTGGTTGATTAACTAGTGAGAAGCCCTTTGAAATCCCCAAACACTTTCGCAGAAGCCCCCTTTCAAACATTCTATCACTTCAAATCCTGAAATGATTCAACAAATAGTTTAAATATAGCTTAGGTCTACAAAAAGGTGCATTACTATGTTTGCCCCCAAGGCATTGATTTAGTGTTAAGAGCACAGTACATGAGTGTGGGTTAGGCGCATGTTACGGGTTCGAACACTGCCCTAGACAAAAGCCCTGGTATTTAAGTGGAGAAGGGTAGAGGGGAGGGCCCATTACCCACTGCATTTTGAACCGTGGGTTACTGGCCTGCAGAGGTTTCTCGGTTATCAAAAAAAAGTGCATTTCAGTGGGTCTCTCAATCCTCCAACCGACCAAATTGAGACCTGATTTTTAGGTTTACTCTCCAAAACCTCATTGAATGTTAAAGCTACGTATTTTATTCAGCCTCGCTCTTAAGCACTTCAATACCAGGCCTTCCATGAAACCAGTGCTAGTAGGTGTAGATTATTTTAAAGCTTAATTTTGCTGCAATGACATCAGAACAGAAACCAAATATGTAGATGCTTGTTTGCATCATCTACAATTCCAAAGCAACTTGATGAAGAAAGTTCATATTAGACTCATTGTGAGAACTGCAGATTTCCCGCCACTAGAACAGGAGTATAGGACAACTTAACAAAGGGATTGATGGAGGGCAACAAATGATATAAGAAGATGGAAGTTTAATCCTTCAACCAGCTCCAAATAAAGGAAAGTGGAAAAGCTGAAGGAACTGAAAGAGCAGTAAGCATAATTACCTCGATACATCATCCTCAGAGCTTATGTTTCTTATGACAGCAGCTAACAAACTTTCTCGGAAATTGAAGTGTGGAACTGCCTCGAGTAAAGTGCAGATGCAGCGAACTGCAACACGTTTGTATACAGCCTGCTTTTCTACAGCTATCAGCTTCTGTATATAAGCCTGTCAATACACAAACAGGAAAAGGAGTAATCAGCAAAAATATCTGACATAGAATATTGTCAAATGTGCGAAGACTAGAATTATACTTGATTCTGCAATCCAACAAACATGAGTAACATTTCTAAGGATGCAAAGTTAAGTTTCTAAGACCTTTTAAAAATAAGAAGGAAAAAAAAAAGAAAAATATAATAAGAAGCCACATTCTATGTTACTTCAAATTTTGAATTTTCTTCATATCAGCTACTTATCTTGCTGTTACGAGATACATCAAGAAGTTCTTTTGAGAAAAGGTACATTCATCCATAATAACTTAGATTATACCCATTTGATTGACCTCCTTTTCAAAGTCAACGATTCTTAATTTTTTACTTCTCTTTATTTTATAGAAGTCTTCAGAACATGAAAATACTTAACGTAGCAGGTAGGTCTAGCTAGCCCTTACACTCATCGAACCTATTTACTTATTTTCAAGTGATGGATTTACTTTAATTCTTTGTATTTAATATCCCACAGCTAAGAAAATTTATACGATGCCTGGATAAAGAATAATCTGTCTAGTGTTTATTCAATTAAGTAATGATAAATTGAAATATGTAAAATAATTGCTATGCAATGAGAATTCAACAATTCAACCCAACATCTGGAGGAATACATCAAGTATAACTGCCGTCCTAGCCCGTTTATCTGCATAAAGTACCTCAAGAATGCTATCATGTAATTCCAGAAACAAGAATAACTCGAACATATTCCTGTTTTATTCCAAACAAAATACAATTTCTATGGCCTGATTCATATTTTCCTATCCACAAGGTCAAAAAGTCTGTTAACAAAGTGCACCAAAACAAAGGTGGCACAATAATTTGCAAGCAACAAAATGGAACAAAACTTAGTGGTAAACCATGTCATGATAGTATGTGCTAGCAGCTATATTGAATTCATATGTAAAATTAATTATTATTGAGATGTTGATCCACAAATCAACCTTATATGCAGATAAGAGAGTAGATTCATAGAACCGCATTTTCTTAATAGCCTTTGAAACTTTCATCTCCTGCTCCTTTTCAGTTGGCAGCCGGATGCGATACCTGGAGCCCATATTGAAAATAAAAGTTAATTGTTTACATAGCAAAGTTAATAATTAAAAAACTAGGAGAAGCAAAATACAAACAGCCAATTAACTGTTGCAAACTTCTCACCCAGGAATGATATCTCTGAAAACAGCCAACAAAGACTTAAGGGCAAGTACCACTATATCACAATCACCATCTTTAGAAATCTCCAGCATCTCCTTGAGTGATTTGATGTTTAATTCAGGATCTGTAAGCAGTGCAGTTCCCAGCTCAGCTAGTCTAAACTTCTTCTTTTCATTGTCCTCTTCTGCTGTCATATCTTTTCTCACCTCGTCCTAACACCATGGATGTATAAATCAATATACTTGTATCCAAATTTAAGCGTCCTCTTTTGTTTGACTATAGTTCTACAAATTTAAGCAACCAGTATACAGTAATAACAATGTTAATCCCAGAATCCGAAGTAAACATCACTAAAATATACTTCAACAAGGCCACAGAATGACAAATTCAATTGCAAAGTTACTTTTCAGTTAACCAACTATAGAAAAGAAGTATTAGCATTCAGTTTTCTATTTTTGTTGTAGTAAGTGAACTAAGAGAGTTGGAGAGATAAATAAGAAGAAAGATGTGACTCACAAGGAGCAGAGAAACAAAAGTAGTAGAAGAGGAGGTTGCTACAAGCTCGAACAATGAAGACAGCAGCAGAAAAGAGAACAATGAAGTGTATATGACGAGAAGTCCTAGTACTTAATAGGAAAAAGCCCTATGTTTCCTCTTTTTTATCTTTTGAAATTAGATTCAAAGAATCAACCACTTCTTGCAGGTTCACTTTGCAGCTTACCATCTAAAACATTAGCTTCTTCCATGAGGCAATAACCCATCGCTTCGCATCACTTAATGTGATAAAACCTCGCCTTGCATTGCTCCATTGCTTAATGATGACTTTTAATAGTACTGGTTAATTTATTGGAGGACTATATAAGAATGAGCTCATAGAACTTTGTTGATGCTATATATTGAAAGAGTATTGGAAGTACATTTGGAACAGCCAAAGACAATTGGTCATTCTGACTTTTGGGTCCGGGGAGTATTATTTTTCCAGAAAAATCTGACATGGAAATGCCTAGCATAAATCACGCCACAACACTTCTTACAAAGATCAGACCAATCCAAGTGGCTTTAAGATTCCTCCTCCACCAAAAATTAGGAAAACATGAAGCACTGAAGCAGGTAGTAACTCCACCATTAACAGTATAGAGGCAGTGCAACAAGGGGAACCAGCATGAACTTGTGTCAATACACCACTCTCTATCACATATACTCTTTTCTAAAGTTCAAGTGCCTTTTTCCCCTCTTTGCACTGTCATCTCCAATTCAAATATAATTTAGGATATAGATCCTAGCACTACAGCGTATCTTTTTGGATATCTAATGCTGCAGATAATGCACATACCAAGACCTCAGCTTGAGGTATTTTCTCAATTTCCTCTACTTCGCCCCCCTCTTTTGCCTGCTTCTTTGCCTCTTTCCTCATTTTCTTCAATTTTGCCCGCTTCTCTGCTTTAGTCAACCTCACCACACTTGCATCAGTACCACCATCTTTGCTAGCATTAGCTTCATCTTTATCTTCGCTTTCAGATTTTTGTGTAGCCTTTGGCACTGTACAATATGAAAATTAAGACCCAATTAACGGTTAGCACAGATACAAATACCAGGTGATGACGAATGAACAAGAGGTTTCAGTACCTGTCCGGTAATAAAGTTTTCCATCCAATGTTTTCACAGGAAGAGCATCCACAGGATCAACCTCTAGCCCCTGTTCCTCTGCTTCTTTATCAAGTGACCTCTTCCTTATTCGTTTTTCATACAGAGACTCGAGATCATCTTCCTTCACATCAGCAACACGCGTAACATGCCTTTCCAATTACAATAATAATATCAGTTATAAGAGGAGAAGACATCAACTTAGAAAGTTAATAGACTTGCACAAGAGGGTAAAAGGAAATAAGAAACTAACAAAAAGAGGTTCCATCTAAAATGTACCCCAAAGTTGTATCAGGTGTCCAAATGCGAAGGGAGTACTTAGAGATCTAACAAGAAACATAAAAGTTCCTTGATATTTTTTAACAGTCAGAATATTATTTGAGAAAAAAGAAGAAATGACTGATGTTGTTATTATCTGATTCATCAAAAGAGAAATTTTGAACCTGAAGGATAACCACATTTAAGCACACAGAAACTGAAAAAAACAAGGACACATCACTATTACGATTTTTAAGAAACATAATGAAAGTGACCGTAACTACAGGAGTACTGGAAGAGCTGCTCAACTATCCAGGATACTGTGAGAAGATTACAATTTACAAGAACTTAAGAAAATTCCAAGCTTTGGCGAACTTCTCAAATTGTTCAACTATGGGCCATTGACAAGTTACTCAACTAGGATAAGGCATTAAAATAGCCTGATTCAGCTCTGGAGATTTTAGAAAGCTGCTCCAACTAACTGACTTCTGAACAAAGTGCCAAACTCTGGAAGCTAAAGTTAATTTTGCCACCACTACAAACTTGATTTTCAGTATTCGAACAAAAAAAGTCTCCTGTGAGCCAAACATCATATGAGGCACAGATAGTTGAAGCTCTAGTGTACTCCATATAGCACATTAACATGTGGAAGTGTCAAATGAAACACAGCTATACACAATACAATGCATAATTTTCCTTTCCCTTCTAGGCATTTTAAATTAGTCCTTCCATGACTTTTCTTCTTCCTTACGAAAGTTGACATTTAATCATAAGTGACCTTAGGGGAAAAATCACTTTGTCAAAAAGAACTAATACCAGATTTAATTTTAAATATTAGTCACCCGCATATAAGTAATTAAAACAGTATATTCCCCTTTGCAAGAGCTCATCTTTTCGTGCTTTCGGATATGTAAACTTTTGAGGGAACATTATCCAAGGAAAAACAACAGCTTTATACCACATTCATACCATATCCAAACTAAAACTCATTTATGCATCAATTTCCAGACAAATAAGTCAAAATTAGCACATTAAACCATACCAAGCTTACAATATATAAATTCTTACTTTTTACAGGAAACATGAGTGCTCAACGATTCCTGTATGTGCATTAATTCCACAAAAAGGTGAAAAATAAACGCATATACAAGTCAATAATTGCTTACTTATTAATTGACTTAGTATCCAGATTGGACAAGAAGCCAGTATATTCTCGATTTTCGGCAACGAAACGCACGTCCTCATCTGATACTTCAACTGCCTCATCAGGGATTTCGGGTGGCAGCTCCGGCGGTAGCACAATCTTTTGCTTTTTCTTACCCATTACTAATGGTCTCTGAAAGAGAAAAAATATATATTAATATACAACTTATGAGCTTCATTAAGCATGAATTTATCTATTTTTTTTTTTTTAAAAGTACAGGTTAGTAGCTGTGAGCACCCACAGCGTGACTCAAGAAAGGCTTTTGTACTTAATCAGTTAAATTTTCATAAAATTGATATTTGCTGAAACGAAAATTAGAACACGGTCACGAATTAGAGGCAGACTTGAATAATTATGCAGAGAGAAAGAAGATCATACGCTTTAATTTGATTTCTTTATTAAAGAGAGAAAGAGCAGAGTATGGCGTGTGCAGAAAGAGAATGGGGAGGAGGGAAGCGGCTGAGTGGAGGAATTAATTTGAGGGCTCAATCTGAATTGGATTGGACGCAAGTTTGGGTTTGGGTCTAGTGTTTATTTCGGCCCAGTTAAAAGGAATGTGGGCTTTCACAGATGGTTCATCCATTCAAATAGTAGACTTCAAAATGTTTTATTACTCAACAAATATATTGCATCAGAGTGAATTTATACATATCATTTTATAAAATATTAATATAACATAATAAATTAAACATAAAAAAAAAAATATCTTATGTGCGAATCTTTACAAGTATACTATCTTCTTAAAATGTGAAGACTCATTATTGTAGATACGTAAATTTTTTACCTTTCACTTTTATATTTGAGTTGAGATTTCTCTTGGCCTTTTTCACTTTTAGCATAAATTATTTACACCCGATAGCCGAAAAAGTATATAAAATTTGTATAATTTTTATATATAACATACAAAATATATATATGCACAAAAAATATACAAAAAAAATATATATTTTTCGGTTATTATTTTGATAGCGGCTATACAATGTCATTTCCCTTTCTTTTTAGTAAACGTGAGTTCTTAAGAACATTGAAAATCATAAAATAAAAAAAAGAACAACAAAAGCGACCGAACTTTTATTATCGGGATTCTGCAACATTATAATTTTCAAACTTTTATGTTGTTAGCTTAAAGTCTTAAACTATTCAGATTAACCAGAACAAATAGACATAGCAAATGCATGAAACTAGATAGTATATTCATATATATTGAGATAAAATCAGTAATTGATCTCTTTAAAAATAAAAATATAACACAATTTAGAGGAAAATGGTCGGACTGATGTGATTTCCTGTTGAGAGATGTGAGGTAATTAGCAAAGAAGGGTAGTTTAGACAATTCCTAATTATTAAATGTACCGGTATTAGAGACTAGTATATAACTAACTACTTGTACCTAATTTCAGTTAAGCTAATGAAATGAATTTCCTCTTTATTCTTTCTCACATTTCTCTCTACTGCTTCGTCTATCTTGTTCTCACATTAGAGCAATATCCTTACAGTAAATCTCATATTATTATTACATGGTATCAGAGCGATCGAGTTAAATATTCTAGCTATTTTTCGATTCGCGATTATATTCCACACATTTTCAAGTTCAAAATCATTCTAATCTTTGAATTACATTGATTCATTTCCTCGTCATCTTGAACATTTCTGGAAATATGTTGATTCTGAAAGTGTATACAAAATGGGTTCAATCGAAGAACAAATTCAAGATATTGGAATTCAAACTAGAACCATATCTCATGTTGGCAATGGAATTCCAGTTGCAGGTGAAGGATATGGAAATGTGACTTCAGGCATTGACTACAATCATCCCCTATTTCTTTTACCAGCTGATGTAAGTGGTGTTGATACCCAATTTTGCCGTCATATTTTATAAAATGTTCTATATACTTCTAAAATATCTTTTCTTGCAGTATTACCTAATTTGCAAGAGTCATATAAGTATTTTCTGTAATTTCTATAATTTTTAAAGCTTTAAAATTGATTTTCTTATACTTAAATTATTCAAATATTTATTATTTATCCTTTCAAACTATTTTAGGATGATTTAATCATCCATATTTGTTATTTACACCCACGTGTACGTTTTATAGTATTTTTTCTTCATTTCATATAATTACATTTGTATTTTCGGGCTATTTACACAGTTTTGCAATAACATCCTAGATTATATTCATATATATTTATTATATTATTTATACTAAACTAGTATTTTTATATTTTTATAATGTTAAGCTATTATTTTCAAATATTTTACTGCATAAATAATATTTTTATTATTTATTAATTATTTTTTTATAAATTATTTTTTAACAAATTTCGTGTATTTAAACTATGATCCAATTTTGAGTTGATTTCGGACCAAATTATGGCCCAAAACCTTTAACCCAATTCCCCAGCCCAAACTAGATGACCCCTTTTAATGAACCATGTCGGTACCCATTTTAAACGATCCGCCCCATTCTTTTCTTCTATCTTAGTCGTTGATCTCAGAGATCAACGACCTACAAACCATCTCCCATCTTTAATTAACCAACCCCAAACCCTAATACCCATTTCCTCTGAATTACCGTCCCCAAAGACTCTCAACTCTCCCCTTCTCTCTTATGAGAAACCTTAGCAGCCGCCTCCGATTTTCTCCGATTCCAACCTAAACATGGAGTCAATCCATGATTTACTTACCTATTTTGAGGTAATACGATGTTATATACATGCCTATGGTGTTACGTAAGTTCTTGCCTTATTTTTGGCAATAACTATCTTCCAAGATCTGGCTTGGTTGACTCTGATTCTATGGAGATCTGGACAATGCTTCGTCTATGTACATCATACAAGGAAGGATCCTTGATTCTTGGTTCGATTCTCAGACGCCTGGATCTAACTAGGGTTTGAGAATCTCATTCTCCTTTGCCGATTTTGATTGCATAAGATATGTTCTTTCCTTCTTTGTGGTGATTGATAATTTTCCATGTTTGTCTGCTTAATTTAAACACTATATAAACCCCTTCCCCGTTTCCCTTCTAGTATCTAACAACTACGGCTACAACTACTGTTACCACTACTGTTACTCTCTCGCTCTCATTCATTCTATACTATTCTGAGACTTCTGATTTTGGCCGGCTGAAAGTGCCACCGAAATCCGTTCATTAGCCTCCTCTAGTGCAAGCACTGCTCGGAGCCCACTTCGAGGCTCTTGTGAACTCTGAAGCACTGGAGATTTGAGATTTCATTGTTCTCCTGCAATCGCTGCTATTTCTGATATTTTGAGTTTCTCATTCTTTGTTCGCTTTGTTTGCAACTGGTTAGTATTTTATACCCTCGCAATTCTACTTCCTTCTGTTTGTGTTTGCAATATGTGCATTGGTGCTACTTGGATTTCTTTGGGTTAATGTAATTTTGATATTATGCCGCTTCGTGTACAAGCCTGTTTGTCTTAATACCATTCTGCAGTGTCAATAGCTTCAACTCTGTTCAAGTCCCGATTTTAACTCATGCATAATTAGCTAAGTTGATTCATGGCATTTGCTTGGTTCGTAGTTAAACCTGAATGATGTCTGTTGCACCTTGTTTTGATTTCTTGTACTAAAACCCAAAGGAAATTATGTTCTTGCTCAAAATTGCTCTCTTCTTGTTGAATCCTTTATGCATAACTTGTTGTTTCTCTGCAAATCATGTGACAATATTTGTGTAAATGCTTAGCCTAATATGCTCTCCTGCCACTACTAGCCTTAATGCATCCCCATATATGTCCAACCTGAATGATTTCTAAACATTATGTTTATGTATAGCTAGTTATTTATACATGTTGCTTGTTATGAGTCTATGCCTTAGATTCTTGTGAGGAACTAATCCATGCCTAGAATTTGTCCAAATGAACTACTATCTATCGAGTCCTTCATGTACAATCTGCTATTTTCTTAGAGGGAATTCATGAGGAATTTATATGCTAATACTATCCCAACTATGTCTCTTTGCTGTTTGTAAATTCTAATGTTATGTTGTCACTTGAGAATCTTTGTGTTATACATAACTAGGCTTCTTATTTATTGATTGCTTGCCTGTTTGTCATGTGTAATTGTCATTCCCTGAATATGACTACGTCTGACCTTCATGACATAGACTTCCAGGTTTTAAATCCTTTTTAGGCTGACTGTGGATCATGCTCTATTCTGAACTCATTTTGGAAAAACTTAGCATGTTTATCTCATATATGTCTTGTATGTTTAACCTGCTAATCCCCAAATGGCATGTGTCCCTAACTCTCCTAGTGTTATGTCTGTCTTTAGCATGCTATCACCTGCCTAATGGTTTAATCTATGTTGCATTTACCATGTTGGAAATCAAATGTGTTGGCTCTTCTAGCTTCTTGTTCTTTGCTTAATCGATCCTGTCATTCTTGCTTCTGAAATGCCAATGTGTTTATGTATCTTGCTAAATGTCACACAATCCTGTCTCTATGAGGTATTGCTTTGAGGCTGCTTAGTTGACTTCCGTGTGGTCCATTACCTTATTTGTTTAAGTAGTCAATATTATAATTGTGGGGCTTGATACGAGTCCATGTGTGGCTTTCGGTTGTGCAAATGGACATACTCTCCTGTTTTGAGATGCGTTTGGATCTGAGCCTGCTATTCGAGTGAAAGAGCATGTTGAAGGCCCAGTCAGTCCTAGGTTACTTTCGTTTGGGCCTATTCCTGGGCTTGCACTTGTTCCTTGTGTAATATTTGTACTTTTATTCGTTATCTGGGCCTGTAATAATTTGTAAACAAATGATTGGGGAGTTAGTGAAACAAGAAAGCAGGTATATTTTAATTTTCACCTAAATGGGTAGAATACCAGTCCATAGGATCTATTTGCTTCACCTACTATTTGTTTGACGTGCTTTAACTCTGCACACACAGCTAAAAAAACTAACAGGGAGAGTCCAGTGTCGAAGGTGATAAGGTTGTTGAAGGTTTGAACTACGAAGACTTGTGCATCCAGCCAGATATAGAGCTATCGGAGGGTTACAAACTTCCTAAGTTTGAGATGTTTGATGGCACTAGTGATCCTTAGGTGTATTTGAGAACCTACCGTGACAAACATGTAGGAGTGAGCACGAATGAGCAAATCCACATGAAATTGTTCATGCGAAGTCTTACAGGAGATGCCTTATCTTGGTATATTAGCCAGAACCTGAAAGAACTGGGCGAGCTAGATAGGCATGGCATCCAGTTTTATGAATAGATTCCGGTTTAACACAGAGAACGCGCTATACGTTTTCTATATCTAGAACCTCAAGAAGAAGCCAACAGAAACCTTCCGCAAGTATGCTACTCGTTGGAGATCAGAGGCCACTAAGGTGAGGCCACCACTTGAAGAAGAACAAATGGGCAAGTTCTTTGTCAAAGCTCAGGATCCACAGTATTATGAACGATCGGTGGTTATAGAGAATCACAAGTTCTCCGACATCGTCAAATTGGGAGAAAGGATAGAAGAAGGGATCAAGAGCGGTATGGTGCCCAACTTTGAGGCACTGAAAGCCACCAACAAAGCTTTACAGTCAGGAAGTATTTCTTAGAAGAAGGAAGTGGGTGTCGTAATGGTAGCCCAAGGCCCTAAGTCTCCCCTTACATACCAAACATCTTCACCCACACACAACCCTCACTTCCAAAATACTAATACTCTGCCACCACCTACTATACCTTTAACACCAAACTTGCATATTACATTCACCTCATCCCGCCCGCCAAAACTACCTAAAGCCACAGCCAAACTTTGACCGCAGAGCTCCCAGACAATACACCCCTATCGCTGAACCATAGCACAACTGTATGAGAGACTAAAGGCTACTAGTTTCACCCCCATTCTTGCTGTTGCTGTTGAAAACCCTTCCCAGTGGGTTAACCCCGACAAAACTTGTGCCGACCATTTAGGCATGAAGGGTCATTACCATTGAGGAATGCCGCATGTTGAAGGACAAGATCCAGACACTGGTTTACACCAAAGTTATACCAAAAAAGGAGGCCGCGCCAAATGTCCGCAGTAACCCTCTTCTTATTCGTAGGGAAGAGGGAGTGAGCGTGATAGAGACTGATGAAGAATGGGATCAAGAGGAATCCATCGGACTTATTCGAGAGGGGGATGCTCCCAAAACATCTCCTGCCACCCTCTTGCCTATTGTGGTGCAACCTAGGAACCGTTTGAGATCGAGGTAGCTACACCTTTCACTGTGATGGTAGCTCTAACACCGTTGTATAAGTATGATGCTGTCCCATGGGATTATGTGGCAGAGGCGAGAAGAAAAGGAAAAGTCAAGAAGGAAGAGACAGGTGTTGTGCAAGGAATGACCCGAACTGGCAGAGTTTATTCACCTGAGAATCTTGGAGGAACCAACAAAGAAACCACATCTAAGCCGCCTATCATGGAGAAAGGCACTGATGATCTTTGAAGGAAGGTACAGGTGAGGGAATACTCTGTTGTTGATCACCTGAACAAGACTCTCGCCCAGATATCCATCTTATCGTTGTTGCAAACTTCAGATGCACACAAGAATGCCTTGATGAAGGTATTAAGTGAAGCTTATGTGCTTGCTGGTAGCACTAGTGGGGAGATGGCTAATATGGTAAGGTAGGTACTGGAGAGTCACAAGATTGCTTTCCAGAAAGACGAGCTACCGCCAGAAGGGGTTGGGTCACAACAAAGCATTGCACATCACTGTGCAATACGAAAACAAGTTTGTTGATAAGATTCTGATAGATGGGGGTTCAAGTCTGAACATATGCCCGCTGACTACTTTGAAAAGACTGGGTAATGCATGAGATACGGATGGGAAGCATGACTGTGAAGACGTTCAATGGTCTCAGAGAGCTACTTTTGGAAAAATCAACCTCGATCTGCAGATGGGCCTGACCTGGTTCGACATTGAATTCCAAGAGCTAGACATATTGGCCACCTACAACTTGTTATTGGGACGACTATGGATACACGCAGCTGAGGTAGTCGCTTTTACTCTGCACCAGGTTGTGAAGTTTGAGTGGAATCATCAAGAGGTGATTATTCATGGAGATGGAAGTACCCTATCTATACCAACCAGACTGTGACAGCTATGGAGAATAGGAGGAAATTGGAGGAGAAACATACCACAGCATTTGGCGAGTAAACGCAATTGAGAAAGGTCAATGGTGGAGCATTAAGATAGAGAGCATACTGATGTGGTTGGGTATGAACCAGGCAAGGTTCTTGGTCCAAATCTTCAAGGGATCACAGAACCAATACTACCACGATATAATGGCACAACCTTTAGTCTCGGGTATGAATATACCGTGAAAGAATATCAGGATTGGATATCACCGTGGCAAGCCTTCTATTAGCCATTGGAGAAACCCATACCACCATTGCACCACACATTCCGACAGACTGATATGATTTGGGGATGCGAGGAAGATGAGGTTTTTGCCGGTATGAGAAAGCTGTTTCTGGACGAGGACGATACAGATTGCAGTGTAATCTTGGAGGAGGAAGACCCTACCATGCAAACAATAGAGCTATTCTCAGGAACTGGACTGCTGCACCATCATGGGCTCTCTGAGTACCTGAGTAGCCTTGGCAGAACTAGAATGATTATTTTTTAAAATTATTTTCGGGCATCTAAGACATTTTTAGTATTTTTCTTTGAAATAATTACTCGAGACATCAAGTCGTACTTGTTGACAATTTTAAGTTTTATTAATGCATTGTTGCTTTTCGTTTATTTATCTTTCGACATTCTTTTTCAGCATACTTATTAATATCCTGATGAACCTACGACCGTGACATGTAATGAGACAACACAACATAAGGAGAGTGATTCGGAAGATTTGGAGGATGATATGATACCTGAGGAAATTGTCAAAGAGGTAGGGAATTTTGAGAATAAACCAAAGTCTAATCTGGAAGAAACTGACGCAGCTAACTTACGGGATTCTGAAACAGTCAAAGAAACTCGCATTAGCATTCATCTATCGCCATCAGAGAAGGAAGAGTATAATCAGATTTCTAAGAGAATTTGAGGATATTTTTGCATGGTCCTACAACGACATGACTGGGTTAAGCACGCCCATAGTGGCTCACAAGCTACCTACCAACTCCATGCGTCCGCGGATAAAACATAAGCTCAGGAAATTCAAGCCAAATATGAGTCTAAAGATAAAGGAAGAGGTTACCAAGCAAATGAAAGCCAAGGTCTTTCGAGTGGTCGAGTACCCAACCTGGCTAGCCAACATTGTGTCGGTTCTAAAGAAGGATGGGAAAGTCAGAGTGTGCGTTGACTATCGAGATCTGAACAGAGCAAGTCCTAAGGATGATTTTCCATTATCCAACATACACATACTGATCGACAACTGTGCCAAGCATGAACTCCAATCCTTTGTGGATTGCTTCGCAGGATACCACCAGATTTAGATGGACGAAGAGGATGCCGAAAAGACAACCTTCATCACACCATGGGGGATATATTGTTACAAAATGATGCCATTTGGTTTGAAGAACGCTGGGGCTACCTAAATGAGGGCCATGACTACTCTTTTCCATGATATAATACACAAGTAAATAGAAGTGTACGTGGATGACATCATCATCAAGTCTAAGAGAAGTTCGGATCACGTAGGAGACCTAAGGAAGTTTTTCGACCGACTTCGAAAGTACAATCTGAAGCTAAATCTTGAAAAATGTGCTTTCAGAGATATCGTGCCTTCTCCTTGTACTAGTTGATGCTGGGGCAGTGCTTAATATGAGTTTTCTCCTGCCCCAGAATGTTGGAAAATTGCTGGGTTTTATCATCAGTCGCCGCGGCATTGAGCTAGACCCGTAAAAAATTAAAGCTATTCAGGACTTGCCACCGCCAAAGAACAAGAAGGACGTTATGAGTTTTCTGGGATGCCTCAATTACATCAGCCATTTTATAGCACAGTCAACTGTGATATATGAGCAGATTTTCAAAAAGTTGCGGAAAGATGTTGCGATAAGATGGGCCGAAAAATGGCAGAGAACCTCGTAGATGGAGAGTACAAACCATTGAAGACATATTTTCCAAACGAGGAAGTAGCATTTGTGGGGGAAGATATTGCCGAAACATATGATGGTTGGAGGATGTTTTTTGATGGAGCTGTAAACTTCAAAGGAGTGGGTATCAGAGGGGTTTTAGTATCAGAAACCGATCAATACTACCCGGTGTTCGCCAAGCTCAGGTTCTTATGCACCAACAATATGGTAGAATACGAGGCTTGCATCTTAGGACTCAGATTGGCCATCGACATGATTATTTAGGAATTGCTAGTAATCGGAGATTCAGATCTGCTAGTACATCAAGTACTTGGAGAATGGGTTACCAAGAACACTAAAATATTGACATACTTGCATTATGTACAAGATTTGATCAAGAGGTTCACAAAGATAGGATTCAAAAACGTTCCGAGGATTCAGAACGAGTTCACAGATATGCTAGCCACCTTATCTTCCATGATACAACATCCAGACAATAATTTCGTTGATCTTATCCCGATAGTGATTCGTAAGCAGCTAGCTTATCGTGCTCATGTTGAAGAAGAGTTCGATGGAAATCCATGGTTTCACGATATCAAAGAGTATCTAAATAAAAGAGAATACCCAAGAAATGCTACACACACTCAAAAGTGCACGCTTCGAAGATTGGCCAACCACTTCTTTCAAAGCGAAGGGATTCTATATAAAAGGATTTCAGACTTGGGATTGCTGCGATGTATATGCCAAGGAGGCATCTAGATTGCTTGAAGAAATACACGCCGGAACCTGCGGACCTTACATGAACGGGTTCGTTCCAGCCACGAAGATATTAAGGGCAGGGTATTTCTGGATGACTATGGGGATGGACTGTATCAAATATGTACAAAAGTGCCACCAATGCCAGGTACATGCTGATATGATACGGGTGCCACCCAACGAACTCAATGCAATGATTTCACCCTGGCCTTTCTCTGCTTGGGGCATAGACGTCATCGGACCAATTGAACCCATTGCTTTAAACGGACACAGGTTCCTTTTAGTGGCAATAGATTATTTCACAAAATAGGTCGAAGCCGCTTCTTATAAAGATGTGACTAAGAAGGTCGTAGCAGACTTCGTTTGGGATCGTATTGTTTGTTGATTTTGAGTACCTGCGTCAATCATTACCGATAATGCCGCTAATCTCAATAGTGATCTGATGAAAGCCATGTGCAAAACATTCAAGATCAAGCACCACAATTCCACAGCATATAGGCCGCAAATGAATGGAGTCGTGGAAGCCGCCAACAAGCACATCAAGAAGATATTAAGGAAGATGGTGGACAACTACAAGCAATGGCATGAGAAGCTACCATTTTCTTTGCATGGGTACCGCACCACATTTTCGTACGTCAACCGGGGCAACCCTCTATCTACTGGTCTACAGTACTGAAGTTGTTATAGCTGCCGAGGTGGAGATTCCTTCCCTAAGGATCATGCAGGAGGCCAAACTCCACGATGCATAATGGATACAGAGCCGGTACGAACAACTGGCTCTCTTCGATGGTAAGAGAATGAATGCAGTGTGTCACAATCAAATCTACCAGAATAGAATGGTAAAGGGCTTTCAATAAAAAAGTTAGATTGAGGCAATTCACACTAGGGCGATTGGTGTTGAAACAGATTTTCTCGCATCAGGAGGAAGCAAAAGGAAAATTCCCACCTGACTGGCAAGGCCTTACATGGTTCACCGAGTATTGACAGGAGGAGCACTTGTACTTGTAGAGATGGATGGAGAACTACGGCCAAAACCTATCAATTCGGATGCCGTCAAGAGATATTATATTTAAAATTGTATTCGCACTTTCTTTGATGTAATCTAAACTACGCTTGACCTGATTCTCATTTTAGAGGGGATATATAGATAGCCTTATGAGTTCGTTCACATCATAATAAAATTTTCATTCCCCTCAACTGTAAGGAACCAGGGCAAGATTTCGAGTTTTTGTCAATCTCATTACGTCAAGGATCTCCGAGAAGTGTATTGCCGTAAGTATACATATAAACTAGGGCAGAATTTTGAGGAGGGTCCTCAAAATTCCTATTTGAGAAGGTTGCAATATCTCAAAGCATGTCACAATCTCCAATTCGACAAAATTATTTGTTTGATGCATCATCACATATTTTGAACAATTGCATCTCTCACAATTGATTTATCACTAATGCATATTTTCAAAAATTTCATTTCTGTAGTAGCCAGATGTTACCTGGAGTGACTCGAACAAGGAATCAAGACGAGGAGCAAAAGTAAAATGAGGAATCAAAGACACGAAGCAACGTCCCCCCAAAACTCACAATCTTTCTTTGGATGTAGGCATTACCGAACATAACAAGCATGTCCATAAATATATAACAAAACTGCTATCGTCACACCGACATAAGTCACCAAGCACAAACACGTCAAGCTAAGGATCATTTTCCTCCCATATTTAATCGTTTCTTTCTCTACATAGGGCTAAGCACTGCCCTCACCATTACATAAGGCTAAGCATTGCCTCCCTCTGCATGAGACTAAACACTGTCTCCATCATATTGCATGAGCCTAAGCATTGCCTCCACTATTGCATAAGGCTAAACGTTGTCTTTTCTTGCATGAGACTAAGCATTGCCTCCACTATTGCATAAGGCTAAATGTTGTCTTTCCTTGCATGAGACTAAGCACTCTCTCCATTACGTTGCATGAGGCTAAGCATTGCCCTCACCATTGCATAAGGCTAAGCACTGCCTTTCTTTGCATGGGGCTAAGCACCGCCCTCATTCTTTGCATAAGGCTAAGCACTCTCTTTCTCTGCGTGAGACTAAACACCGTCTCTATCACATTGCATGAGGCTAAGCATTGCCTCCACTATTGCATAAGGCTAAAAGCTGTCTTTGCTTGCATGAGAGCATTGTCTTTATTACGTCGTATGAGGCTAAGCATTGCCTCCACTATTGCATAAAGCTAACACACTGTCTTTCATTGCATGAGACTAAGAACCGCCTCCATTACATTGCATGAGGTTAAGCATTGCCTCCATTACATAAGGCTAAACATTGCTTTCCTCTACATAGGGCTAAGCACTACCCTTATCACAGGAAAGGCTAAGCGTTGCCTTGTCTTGTTCTCGCATACGACTAAGCATCACCTATTCCCTATATCAAATGATCGATATCACCGCATCTTTACATTTCATGGGCTAAACATCGCCACATTGTTCAAATGCGTCATAGTCCGAATGCATCATCCTCATAGCCCGAAGACATCATGCTATGGCCTGAGGATCCCACGAAACTGCATATCATTAGTCAAAGGCGTCATAGTCTAGAGGCACCATCCTCATGACCTTAGGACACCATTTCATGGCCTGCGAATCTTTTATCATACGCTTCATGGCCCAGGACATCATGGTCTAAGGGCATCATCCTCATCATCCGAAAGACAACTCTCATAGTCCGAAGGGAATTTGCATCATGTTTAAATTTCCGCAATAACTACATATATTCGCGGGCATCGTGTTTTAAGTTTTTCAGGTAGCTCGGGAGATAACCGTTCTACAAACGGGAGCAATTCTCGGTCCAGTTTCCATTCACAACATTCACATCTTTTGATTGTCTCAAACGTAACCAATGATCATCAATTGTTTACTCCTTGTTCCGTAACCGCCCAAACATTCGTCTCGAATATCCGTACGCTGTTGATACCCAATTTTGTCCTCATATTTTATAAAATATTCTATATACTTTCAAAATATCTTTTTTTTGAATCATTACTCAATTTACAAGAGTCATATAAGTATTTTATGTAATTTTTACAATTTTTAAAGCTTTAAAATTAATTTTTTGCACTTAAATTATTCAAATATTTATTAATTATCCCTTCAAACTATTTTGGGATGATTTAATTTACACCCACATGTATATTTTATAACATTTTAACTTCATTTCATATAATTACATTTGTATTTTCGGGCTATTTACATAGTTTTTGCAATAACAGCCTACATTCTATACATAATTATATTTATTATACTATTTATGCGAAAATAAAATTTTTATATTTTTATATAATGTTAAGTTATTATTTTCAAATATTTTACTGCATAAATTATATTTTTATTATTTATTAATTAGTTTTCATAAATTATTTTTTAACAAATTTCGTGTATTTAAACCATGGCCCAAAAGTTGATTTCGGACCAAATTATGGCCCAAAACCCTTAGCCCAATTCCCCAGCCCAAATCAGACGACCCTTTTTAATGAACCCTGTCGGTACCCGTTTTAAACAACCCACCCCATTCTTTCCTTCTACTTAGCCGTTGATCTTAGAGATCAACGACCCACAAACCATCTCCCATCTTTAATTAACCAACCACAAACCCTATACCCATTTCCTACGAACCGCCACCCCCAAACACTCTCAACTCTCCCCTTCTCTCTTCTAAGAAACCCTAGCAGCCGCCTCCGATTTTCTCCGATTCCAACCTAAACATGGAGTCAATCCATGATTTTCTTACCTATTTTGAGGTGCTATGATTTTGTATGCACGTCGGTGGTGTAACTTAAGTTCTTGCCTTATTTTTGGCAAGAAATATCTTCTGAGATTTGGCTTGGTTGACTTTGATTCTGTGGAGATCTGGACAATGCTTCGTCTACATACATCATACAAGGAAGGATCCTTGATTCTTGGTTTGATTCTCAGACGTTTGGACCCAATTAGGGTTTGAGAATATCATTCTCCTTTGCCGATTTTGATTGCATGAGATATATTCTTTCCTTATTTGTGTTTGATCGATAAATTTCCATGTTTGTCTGCTTAATTTGAACACTATATAAACCCCTTCCCCATTCCCCTTCTAGTATCTAACAACTAAGGCTACAACTACTGTTACCACTATTGTTATTCTCTCACTCTCATTCATTCTATACTATTCTGAGACTTTTGATTTTGGCCCGCTGATAGCCATGACCACCGAAATCCGTTCATTAGCCTCCTCCAGCTCGGAGCCCACTTCGAGGCTCTTGTGAACTCTGAAGCACTGGAGATTTCGGATATCATTGTTCTCCTGCAATTGCCGCTATTTCTGAGATTTTGAGTTTCTCATTCTTTTTTTACTTTGTTTGCAACTGGTTTGTACTTCATACCCTCACAATTCTACTTCCATCTATTTGTGTTTGCGATATGTGCACTGGTGCTACTTGGATTTCTTTGAGTTAATGTAATTTTGGTATTATGCCGCTTCATGTACAAGCTTGTTTGTCTTAATACCGTTCTGCAGCGTCAATAGCTTCAACTCTGTTCAAGTCCTGATTTTAACTTATGCGTAATTAGCTAAGTTGATTCATGATGTTTGCTTGGTTCGTAATTAAACCTGATTGATGTCTGTTACACCTTGTTTTGATTTCTTATACTAAAACCTTTAGGAAACTATGTTCCTGCTCAGAATTTTTCTCTTCTTATTAAATCCTTTATGCATAACTTGATGTTTCTCTGCAAATCATGTGACAATACTGTCTAAATGCTTAGTCTAATATGCTCTCCTACCACTGTTAACCTTAATGCATGCCTATACATGTGTCCAACCTGAATGATTTCGAATCATTATGTTTATGTATAGTTGGTTACTTATACCTGTTGCTTGTTATGAGTCTATGCCTTAGATTCTTGTGAGGAACTAACCCATGCCTTGAATTTGTCCAAATGAACTACTTTCTGTCGAGTCCTTCATGTACAATTTGCTATTTTCTTAGAATGAATTAATGAGGAATCTATACACTAATACTATCCTAACTAGGTCTCTCTGCTATTTGTAAATTCTAATGTTATGCTATCATTATGTGCTCATTGATTGCTTAAGACTACTAGGAGGTATCTCGATATATTTAACTTATTATTCCCATATGGTCAACTGGATATCCCCAATGCCTGTTTGACATGATAGTCTAGAGTTAAGGTGTCTTTCTACCATGATACCTTTGGACTTGAGAATCTTTGTGTTATACTCAGCATGACTAGGCTTCTTATTAATTGATTGCTTGCCTGTTTGTCATGTGTAATTGTCATTCCCTGACTATAACT
Source organism: Nicotiana obtusifolia (assembly GCA_002018475.1). NCBI lineage: Eukaryota > Viridiplantae > Streptophyta > Magnoliopsida > Solanales > Solanaceae > Nicotiana > Nicotiana obtusifolia. The sequence continues at coordinate 36,298 of MCJB01048969.1, forward strand.
CCGTCTGACCTTCATGACTTAGACTTCCAGGTTTTAAATCTTTCTTAGGCTGACTGTGGATCATGCTCTATTCTGAACTCATTCTAAAAACGCTTAGCATGTTCATCTCATATGTGTCTAGTATGTTTAACTTGCTAATACCCAAGTGACATGTCTCCCTAACTCTCCTAGAGTTATATTTGTTTTTATCATGCTATCACTGCCTAATAGTTTAATCGATATTGCATTTACCATGTTAGAAATCAAGTATGTTGGCTCTCCTAGCTTCATGTTCTTTGCTTAATCGATCATGGCATTCTTGCTTCTGAAATGCCAATATGTTTATGAATCCTGCTAAATGTCATATAATTCTATCTCTTTGAGGTATTGCTTTAGGGATGCTTAGTTGACTTCCATGTGTGGTCCATTAACTTATTTGTTTAAGTGGTCAATATTATAATTGTGGGGCTCGATACAAGTCCACGTGTGGCTTTGGGTTGTGCAAATGGACATACTCTCCTGTTTTGAAATGCTTTTGGATCTGGGCCTGCTATTCGAGTGAAAGAGCCTATTGAAGGCCCAATCAGTGCTAGGTTACTTTCATTTGGGCTTGTCTTGTGCCTGCACTTGTTCCTTGTGTAATAATTGTACTTGCATTCGTTAGCTATGCCTGCAATAATTTGTAAAGAAATGATTAGGGAGTTAGTGAAACGGGAAAGCGGGTATATTTTAATTTTCACCTAAATGGGTAGAAAATCTCTCCATAGGATCTATTTGCTTCACCTACTATTTGTTTGACGTGCTTTAACTTTGTACACAAACAGAAATCGTGCCTATTGGAAATTACAAACTTCATTTAACTTGTCTAATACTTGTACACTATTCAAAGCATGTTGGTTTAAGTAAATGTTGTACCTGTTCCATGTCTGCTGCCATGCACTATTAGACAACATGTCTATAGGAACCAAACGCCCATAATTACTTGTTTAGTTATTAGACAACATGCCTATAAGAAGCACTAATGCATGCCTTCGCTAATGTTCACCTAGATACCATGATTATAGGGCATTAACTAATTGACTAATTGACCACTTCTGTTGTTTTATTATACTGCCCACCTAGATGACATGCCTATAAGAACAAGCATGATAAAATTGAGTTCCAGCACCAACTATTAGAAATCCTGCCTATAGGATCTGTTATTCATCTAGGAAACATGTCTTTAAAATCCAATGCTGGTAATTCAGAGTTTTCAAACTATTTTACTGCCTCATTATGCAAACAATTTAGAGATAATGCCTATAGGGTTTTGTAGTAATTGTAATCTGCAAACAACAGCACTGCCTGTACGACACTCGAAATCAGAATCACGTAGAAGCCATATCTATAGAACTTAATGACTCTGATCCGTCTTAATTTTGAAACTGCCTACTATCTAATATAAGGATTTCATGCATGCCTTTGTTGCTTATGTGTGGAGGCTGACTTGAGCCCTTTATTGTCTTTATATGTAGCCGTGCGCCTAGTTTAATCTTTTGAGCACCCTAAGTAAAGTCTAAAACCACCCAAATAGTGGGTCCAAAGCCTCCTCGACCATAGGCATGGGACGAGTAGTGCACGCACAAGACACGGTCTAGAATTGAATTACAGTGATTTAGGTAAATAACTTTAACATAGTAATTGGGTAGCAAGAGATGATTGTCTGTGGCGCTGAATGATATGTGCAACCCCTACCCTAAGGCAGTTGCGAAGTATTATTTATGTTACACAGGGTGATCCTTTAGGCTAAAAAACTAGGACCCCCCTCCTTTATATGTTTATTATTCGCAGTGTGTCTCATGAACTTGGAATAACTAAGTTGTATCATGTAACCTTTAAAGACTTGTACTGATTATTTATATATTATAATTCTTGTGCGATTTTCTTCAAACTTATTTATATTATAGAAGAATTTTTAAATTCCATGTCTTCCCTCACTTACAATAACATAGGACAATTATAATTGAGTAATCCCACATAGTGTAAATTCATCCGGAACCCATAGTTGTGGACCTCAAAGAGTGCCTAATACTTTCTCTTTGAGGTAATTTGAGCCCTTACCGGATCTTTGGTGAAGCAAACTAGTCAAATAGAATTATTTACAAACTGGTGCCTAACGCACCTTAAAATCGTTAGGTGGTGACTCTTCTCTTTTGATAACCCTCTTTTGGTTTCGATCCATGCGTGTGACTTTATTGGATAGAAATAAATTGGGGATGGTAGATGGTACATGTAAGAAAGAAAACTAACCAAAATCGATGTGGAATTATTGGAAAAGGGTTAATGTGATTGTGTTATCTTGGATTATGAATTCAGTGGCTAAAGGCCTTCTTGGAGGTATAATGTATGCCTCTAGTGCTCAGGCTGTATAGGAGGATCTGTCAGAAAGATTCAACAAAGTGGATGGCTCAAGAACAATCAATCTTCACAAAGACATTGCTACTTTGACTTAAGGGACAGCCTCTGTATCAGTATATTTCTCAAGACTCAATGATTTATGGAAAGAGTTTGAGTCATTGGTACCAACCCCAGGCTGCGATTGTGCAAAATCCAAAGAATTTGTAGTTTATCTACAAAAATTGAAGCTGTATCAATTCCTCATGGGATTGAATGATTCATATGCACAGGCCAGGAGTCAGATCCTCATGAGAAGTCCGTTACCTAATGTCAATCAAGCTTATGCTATGATTATAAGTGATGGGGGGCAAAAGTCTGTTGCTGCAACTTCTAGCATACTAGGTTCTAATCCTGCTATAAACTCAAGAAATTATATACAAGGACAAGTGGAAATAAGAGATTTAAAAGAAATTACAATATTCAATGTGAATTCTGCAAATTAAAGGGTCATAGCAAAGAAAATTATTACAAAATTGGAAGCTATCCTACTGATTACAAACATAAAAAGAGAGGTGGAGCAGGAAATGGTATAACATATAATGTGGTTGGTGAAAACTATCAGCAGAATCACACTCAAACTACCTATAATATGAGCAGTGATAACTATACACAGAATGGAACACAACTAATGCAGCCAAATCAGTACCTTACTCCAACTACTGCAACCACTTCCAATATGGACAATATGTCTGAATTGAGTCAACTACCACGGATGGGAATGTTCACTAGAGAATAATATGATCAGATACTTCAATTGCTCAACAAGAATACTATTCAACAAACCAACTCTACCTCAACATCTGTAGTTAATGCAGCAGGTACATTCCATGCCTTAATAGCTTCTAATGTTCAGCAACAAGAACATAGAGATTCATGTAATGCTTTAGTGTCTTCTGAAAATCCAAAGGAGTGGATAATAGACACAGGTGCTACAAATCATATGGTAGCGGACATGAATATACTAAACAGTTCAACTATAGAACAACCTTAGAATCCAAAGAAAGTATTCCTACCAGATAGAAATATGTCATATGTTACACATACAGGAGCTAGCAATCTGCCAAACAATAGGATTATTACTAATGTGTTTCATGCGCCTCAGTTTAAGTTCAAATTCTTTCAGTATCTAAACTAAGCAAGGAACTTAGATGCTCAGCCACCTTCTTTCCTGATTTTTGTATATTCCAGGAGCTCTTCAATGAAAGGGTGAAGGAGATTGGTAAAGAGCTGGATAGACTTTACATTTTGCAAAAGCAAAAGCTTGCTCATCAGAACGTGTCACTAGCAGTCAGAGGAGAACATGACAACACTAAAGACATCATACAGATATTGAACTGTAGCACAAGAGGTTTGGACATGTGTCTACTACAATACTTAGTAAAGTAATACCTGTGTCTATAAGATTGTACAAAAGCATGACAAACTAATGTCCAGAACCAGAGAAGCAGTTCAAATGGGATATGCTAAAACACAAAAAGGCTACCTACTATATGACACAAAAAAAAAAAAATCTTTGTAAATAGAAATGTTATGTTTAGGGAATATGTATTCCCCTTCAAGAACAAAGAGGAAGGCATTCAAACTATATTCCAAAATCTATCAACTACAAGTCTACATTATAATCTATATGAAGACTCAGCAAAGGCTCAATTAATTCCTCAAAGTACAACACCATCAACTGATACTACAAATACCTCAACGCCTATAGTGCAGCATGTTCCTCACAGTAATTATATAAAGGAATTTAGATCAAGGGGTTGAAGAGTATCAACAACTACAAAATGATCAAAATCACATTCCTGATATAGATATTTAACATGCACCAGAACCAAATCTGTCACAAGAAGAACAAGCTGGTAACAGAAGGTTAGGAAGAGAAAAAACACCTCCTATATGGATGAATGATTTTGTGTCCCTAAACATCCATCAAGAAGTTCATTATGCTCTATCAAAATACATCTCCTAAAACAATCTATCACTTACCTATCAAGCCTATCTATCAACTTCTTCTACTTCTACTATTGAGCCTTCTAACTATAATGAAGCAGTCAAAAATCCAAGGTGGGCGAATGCTATAAAGCCTGAAATTGAAGCCTTAGAAAGCAACCATACCTGGGATATTGTATCTTTACCAGAGGAAAAAACTCCAATAGGTTGAAAGTGGATATATAAGATAAAGTATAAGGCATCAGGAGAAATTGAGAGGTTTAAGGCTAGATTGGTAGCAAAAGGTTATAGCCAAAAAAAAGGGTATTGATTACCGGAAAACTTTTTTTCCAGTAGTAAGAATGAAAACAGTCAGGACATTACTATCTATTGCTACTGGTAAACAATGGCATATACATCAAATGGATGTATATAATGCCTTTACATGATGAAATCTACATGCAATTACCACAAGGATTTAAGAGTCAGGGGAGAAGAACCCTGTTTGCAGACTCGTAAAATCCTTGTATGGGCTAAAACAAGCCCCAAGGCAATGGAATGCAATATTAACTGAAGCTTTACTGAGATTCAAGTTTCAACAGAATCGATATGATCATTCATTGTTTATCAAAAAGACAAATGATGGTACAACTATAGTACTTGTATATGTTGATGATATGCTCATAACAAGAGATAATTAAAAGTTGATTGAAGAGACCAAAGCTATACTACAACAGGCATTCAAAATGAAGGATTTAGGTGAACTAAAATACTTCCTTGGAATAGAATTTTCTAGGTCCAACAAAGGAATTTTAATGCACCAAAGGAAATACACTCTGGAGTTAATCTCTGAGACTGGATTGAGTGCTGCCAAACCTGCTATCACACCTATGGATACTAATGTCAAATTAACTACCAAACAGTATGATGAACATGTCAAAACAACCTCTTCAGAAAATGATAAACCTGCAGATCGGAGTGCATATCAGAGATTTATTAGAAAGCTCTTACCTAACCATGACAAAACCTGATATATCTTATAGTGTCCAAACTAAGTCAATTCCTACAGCAACCAAAACAGTCACATATGAAAGTTGCACTTCGAATTGTCAGATTCTTAAAAAACCAGACAGGACAAGGAGTTCTTCTATCAAGCAGTTACAAGAATAACATCACAACATATTGTAATGCTGACTGGATGCCTGTTCTTTCTCTAGAAATTCAGTAATAGGTTATCTTATCAAGCTTGGAGATTCTCTTATCATTTGGAAGTCAAAAAAAGCAAACAATAGTCTCAAGAAGTTCAGTATAAGCTGAATATAGAAGCATTGCTTCAACTGTTGCAGAACTGATTTAGTTAGTAGGACTATTGAAAGACATTGGAATTGAGATTCAAACACCAGTTGAGCTATTCAGTGATATTAAAGCAGCCATGCAAATTGTTGCAAATCCCATATATCATGAGAGAACTAAACATATCGAGATCGACTGCTACTTTATAAGAGAAAAGATCTTACAAGGATTGATTACAATAAAATAAGATTCCACTAAGGATCAACCAACAGATATACTAACTAAGGGATTTAACAAGGTGAAACATGAATGGCTATGCTCCAAGCTAGGAGTTCTTAACATATTTGTACTGCCTAGCTTGAGGGGGAGTGTTGAGAGATGTGAGCTAATTAGCAAAGAAGGGTAGTTTAGACAATTTCTAATTATTAAATATACCGGTATTAAAGACTAGTATATATCAAACTACTTGTACCTAATTTCAATTAAGCTAATGAAATGAATTTCCCCTCTTCTTCTTTCTCACATTTCTCTTTACCCATTCGTCTATCTTGTTCTTGCATTAGAGGAATATCCTTACAGTAAATCTCATATTATTACATTTCCATTACTGGATGACGAGTTTGTGGTGGTCGTGTAACAACCCTGTAACGATTATATACATGTGAGTTGTTGTTTGAAGTTCAAGACTAACAAATGGTACTTCACGGTGGGGAGTAGGTAAAGATATGAAAAGTGGAGGAGAAGAGTATGGTGGGTTTATATTTGTATGCATTGAAATGGTGATTGCTATGTTGTTTCTTGTTGCCATAAAAAATGGTGTAAGTCATTATTATTATAATTAGTATTTTTATGGTATAGTGTAATGATCCAAGCGATTATTTTGAGTTCTACAACTTTTTTTTCTTATTTGAGATCACGTAGGTTCTTTTGGAGTGCTTGCGGGTATAAGTGGTTCGGGTCCTGAATGATTCAGAAGCATTTTGTAACACTTGAATTTGAGGCCTTAAATTAAAGGAGTTGATCAAAGTCAATATTTTGAGTAAATACTTGATATCATAATTTGAAAGTTCCTACATGTTCATATAATAATTTTGGACGTAGGTGTATGTTCGAATTAGGATTCGAGGGGTTCAGTTGTGATTCGACATTATTGCATAAAAGGCAAAAATTTAAGAGCTCATAAGTTTAATTTGAACCTTGATTTTGAGTTGTGATATTTCTATATGTATTTTGAGCCTTTGGACAAGTTCATAAAGAGTATTTGAACTTGTCAGGATGGATTGGAGGGGTCTCGGGGGCTTAAATAACTTTGGGATGCTCGAAGAAGGTAAAAAACCAATAAAATCATCAATAATTGCACCAGTAATCGCCTCAACTATTTTCTATAATTTCACCTATTTTTAGCACTTAGTATAAATAATCTCATTTCAAACTTAGGGTTCATAGATTTTATCGTTTTGGGAGTTAGAAAGCGTAGATTGCGGTAATTATTTAGGGAATTTTCATCTATTTTATTGGGAGAACTATTTTCAAACTCGAATCTATGATTATGACATGAATATATCACCAAATCTAACATTAAAACATGAATTTGAGCAAGAAAAAAAAAATTCAATCAAAAACATAAGACAATAGATTTTATGGTATTGAACACCGATTTGGACTCAAATTTAGGAATAAATTACGTATTTAGACTTGGGATGTTATGAATTACCGAATTTGATCTTGGTCTCGTGTTTTGAATCTGTGGGCCCAAGTTGATTTTTGGTTAAGCTTTGAGATTTTGATTTAAAAGAAATCCTATGGGATTGATTCCTATAGCATTATTTGACCTTGTTGAGTATTATTAAAGATAGACTTATGTGCTACATACTATATATTTGGAGGTGACGAGCGTATATGCGTGCACCATATATCTTTGTGACACACCAGGCAAATCTCACATTGACAAAATGCGGAAGAGCTGCTGGGTATATATGTAAATAAGTCTTAAACCTAGTGACGCATTTTAAAGTCGTGCAGTCCTGGGCCCAAAACAGACAATATCACTAGTGGGTTGGACTGTTACAAATTAGTATCAGGGCTTAGGTTAAGTACACATCAATAGTAGAACCTCAATTATGGTTATGTTGCTAATCATTCCCATATTCATGATTCTGCAATGGCGTGATAGGATGTGTCTTGTCCTTCTTTCTTACTCCTCTTTACGTGTGTGGCGAGTAGGATCATCTAGATGAGTCTAACTTTGTTTATCGTTATATCATATGTCTTCAACTCGATCATCCAATAATAAGGATAGTCCAAAGGTTCGGGAGGCATCTAGTTCCACCTTTGGTAAACATCCATCACTCTCTAAGTAAGGGGAAAGATAAAGGTAGCAGGCAAGGCCAATAAAGGGGTTGATACGCCACTATGCAGGATTTACGTACCTCTACAAGACATGTAATATGTCCTATTCCAGAAAAGAGTACTATTGCCTCTATACACTACTAGAAATCAAGAATATAGAGACCAAAAAATAGCGATCAAAGTTCGTCTGACACAAAAAGCGACCAACTTTGGTCGCAAACATAGACAAAAAAAATGAAAAAAAACTTAAATACAATAGCGACCATAATAGGTCGCCCAGTGGTCGCTATTTTGTTCAACATTTTGACCGACCTGGTCAAACAAAGCTGGTCAAAGAAAATTCAAAAATAGCGACCAACTTTGGTCGCTAAACTGGACCCACGTTCAATATTTGCGACCAAAATTGGTCGCTTATGGATGGGAAATTTTCTGGGGACATAGGCGACCGAAGTTGGTCGCCATTCTTGAATATTAAATTTAATCAGAAATTAAATTGGCGACCAACTTTGGTCGCTTAACCGATGGGAAATTTCTCAGGACATATGCGACCAAAGTTGGTCGCTATTGTTGAATATTAAATTAAATAAGAAATTAAATTGGCGACCAACTTTGGTCGCTTACCGGAAGGAATTTTATGGTGTTCCATAGTGACCAAAATTGGTCGCTAAATAGT
>MCJB01048970.1:0-10685 GCA_002018475.1 Nicotiana obtusifolia
CTGCTGGGGCATTGGTTAGCCCGAAAGACATAACAAGAAACTCATAGTGGCCATATCTAGTCCGGAAAGCAGTCTTAAGAATATCTGCATCCCTGATCTTTAACTGGTGATATCCTGAACGGAGATCAATCTTAGAGAACACTCGTGCTCCCTGAAGCTGGTCAAATAAATCATCGATGCGAGGCAAAGGATATTTGTTCTTGATTGTTACCTTGTTCAATTGCCTATAATCGATGCACATTCTCATCGTGCCATCCTTCTTTTTCACAAATAGAACCGGTGCACCCCAAGGTGATACACTAGGCCGAATGAACCCCATATCTAGGAGTTCCTGAAGTTGCTCCTTTAATTCTTTCAACTCTGCTGGTGCCATACGATACGGCGGAATAGAAATGGGCTGAGTTCCCGGCACCAGGTCAATGCCAAATTCAATATCCCTATCCGGTGGCATGCCCGGCAGGTCTGCGGGAAATACATCGGGAAAATCCCTCACAACTGGAACAGAATCGATGCTTGGAGTCTTAGCTCCAACATCCCTCAATAACGCTAGGTATGCAAGGCAACCCTTCCCAACCATACACTGGGCTTTCAAGTATGATATCACCCTACTAGGACTATAATCAGCCACGCCACGCCACTCTATCCGCGGCACACCCGGCATAGCCAAAGTAACTGTCTTAGCATGACAGTCTAAAATAGCACGACATGGAGATAGCCAATCCATGCCTAAAATGACATCAAAATCTACCATGCTTAGTAGCAATAGGTCCACTCGGGTCTCCAGACCCCCAATAGTCACTATACACGACCGGTACACATGGTCCACAACAACAGTATCGCCCACCGGGGTAGAAACATAAACAGGTAAAGCAAGAAACTCCCGGGGCATACCCAAATATTGAGCAAAATATGAGGACACATATGAATAGGTGGAACCGGGATCAAATAATACAGAGGCATCTTTGTGGCAGACTGAAACAATACCTGTAATAACGGCGTCTAAAGCACTGGCATCTGTCCTGCCTGGGATTGCATAAAATCGAGCCTGGCCACCACCTGCTCGACCTCCCCCTCTAGGGCGACCTCTGGCTGCCTAACCTCCACCCCTAGCTGGCTGGGCGGGCGGTAAGATAACTGGAGCAGAAGTCGAGGGCTGACCCCTCTGCTGGAACCGTCTAGCACCACGATGAGGACATTGCCTCCACATGTGGCCCATCTCGGCACAATCATAACAACTCCCTGGTGCTCTAGCAGATGCACTTGGCCTAGGAGGAACCTGGGCCGATGGAGCATGAGCTGGAAGGGCACTGAGTGATGACTGGCCCTGCTGCAACCCATGATGACCACGACCTGCAGATGCCCCACGGTATTCTGGACGGGCTGGCTGAGCAGGCCTGAAGGAATGGCCTCTACCCTGCCGAAACTGGCCTCTCGAAGGAGTACCATTATAACTACCCGATCCTCGAGGCCTCTTAGCCTCCCTCTCCTGACGGCGAACCGTCTCAATCTCGCGAGCTATATCAACCACCTCCTCAAAGGTAGCACCCAATACTCTCTCCCTGGTCATGAGGATACGGAGATGATAGTTAAGGCCATCCACAAACCTCCTGATCCTTTCACGATCAGTCGGTACCATCCAAACAGCATGTCGAGCCAACTCAGAAAATCTTGACTCATATTGTGACACCGTCATATCCCCCTGTCGCAGCCACTCAAACTGTCTGCGCAGCTCCTCTCTGCGGGACTGCGGCACATACTTCTCCAAGAAAAGAGCGGAGAACTGCTGCCAAGTAAGGGGCGCTGCATCAACCAGCCTACGCCTCTTATACGCCTCCCACCAATTAAAGGCAGCTCCCGTAAACTGAAAGGTGGTGAATGCCAAACCACTAGAATCAAGAATCCCGGCTGTCCGGAGCATTCGCTGACACTTGTCAAGAAAACCCTGGGCATCCTCGCCCTCAGCACCACTGAAAGACGGAGGCTGGAGTCTGCCAAACCTCTCAAGATGATGCTGCTCATCATCTGGCATAGCTGGTACTATGAATTCCTGGACTGGTGCAACTGGCTGGGCTAGAGGTGCCCCCGGCATCTGAGGTCCCTGCACTACCTGCTCAGGCGTACGGGCAACTGGAGTCTGATTGCCTCCCCCGGCCTGTGAAGTAGTTGCGGCTATGGTAGATGAAACCGCCTGAGCCAGGCCAGTGCAAACAGATAATATCTGAGCCAAGGTCTCCTGAAGACCTGGATAGCGATAGGCACAACTGGTGCCTGATCTGGTGCTACTGGAGCCTGTTCCTGAGCTGGGGCAGCTAGTGGATCAACAGATGCTGCCCTCGCCGCTCTGCCTCTACCACGACCACGACAGCGTCCACGACCTCTGGTGGCCTCAGTGAGGGGTACTGGTGGTCGTCCACCTCGTCCGGTAGTTCGGGGCCTCACCATATGTGAGAGAACAGGATAGCAGAAGTTTTAGTACTCGGATCAACAAGTTCGCACGACAAGAATTTCAAGAATATGGAATTTTCCTAAAAAGGTTCCGCAGCCTCTCGAAGATAAGTACAGACGTCTCCGTACCGATCCACGAGACTCTACTAAATCCGCTCATGACTCGTGAGACCTACATAACCTAGGCTCTGATACCAAGCTCGTCACGATCCAAATCCCAAACCCGATCGTGATGGCGCCTCTCGTGAAGACAAGGCCAGCCAATTCGAACCATAACTCATTTTAAGCAATAAGTTTAACAAGAGAACAACACATCATAGTTTAATAGCGGTCATTTACGGAAAAACATAGTGAACCATCCCAACAACAGCCCGAAACCGGAGTGTCACAAAGTCATGAGCAACTAATGAAATCCTAATAACAAGAGTACTATTACAATATCTCTGACACAATTGTTTGAAGAAAGTGGAAATAACAATATAAAGAGATACGGGGCTGCGGACGCCAACAACTACCTCGTAGTCTCTGAGTCACCACTCTGACAATCGTAGTCAATGCCTCGGAGCGGAATCGATAACGCCTGAATTTGCACACATGGTGCAGGGAGTAATGTGAGTACCTCCAACTCAGTGAGTAGCACACATAAATAATGACTGAAGGTAAGGAAGCACGTAACCCACAAGGCAATGCATAATGAAGCAGTAAATTATTATTTAAAAACAGCAAATCAGTAAGAAATCATTTAAAATCTTCCCAGCTCTGGTTACCAGTTGCCATTGTTACCAACTGTAACCTACATTTGTCATTATTACCAACTGTAATATTTCTAGGCTCAGTATCAATCTCACAGCTCTGGTTACCAGTTGTCATTGTTACCAACTGTAACCTATAGTTGTCATTGTTACCAACTGTAATATCTCTGGTTACCGGTTGTCATTGTTACCAACCATAACCTACAGTAGTCATTGTTACCAACTGTATTATCTCTGGTTACCAGTTGTCATTGTTACCAACTGTAACCTACAGTTGTCATTGTTACCAACTGTAATATCTCTGGTTACTGGTTGTCATTGTTACCAACCGTAACCTACAGTTGTCATTGTTACCAACTGGTATTATCTATGGGTACCATGCGCTCACTGGGGGTGTACAGACTCCGGGAGGGGCCCCTTACGGCCCAAGCGCTATATCAAGCCACCTCGTGGAATACATCTAGGCCCTCGGCCTCATATCAATCAAGCAACCTCGTGGCGTATATACAGTATCTCAGGCCCTCGGCCTCATATCACTCAGTAAAACCTCATACCTGGCCCTCGGCCGCACTCAGTCAGAAAATCATCACAAGCCCCTCGGGCATAGTAAAATAGTAGTTCTCAGCCCAAACATCATTTCAAATATTGTGTAAATCTCAAAACTGAGTAAAAAGTGGCTGAGTTGTACAACAGTGGAAACAACATGACTAAGTTCAAGTAATAAGTACAAATAGTGAGGAAATAATGATAAAAATCCCCGGAGGGTTCAAACAATTGGCACGAGGCCCAAATATGGCAATCAGCCCAAAACATGATGATATCAAATAGGTTTCCATCAAATATGTAGTAAAAAAAGAAATTCATCAATCGGGACGAACCAAGTCACAGTCCCAGTAGTAAACGACCCCACGCTCATCAGCGAGCGTGTGCCTCACTTCAATATAGCACTACGATGTGCAAATCCGGGGTTTCGAACCCTCAGGACATCATTACAATCACTACTCACCTCGAAACGGCTAAATTCCTAACCCACGACGTCTTTGCCCTTCGAATTGGCCTCCACGTGCGTCGAATCTATCCAAATTCAGAACAATTACGTTACAATATGTTGCGGGAACAAAGCCCACGCGAAAACAATCAATAAATACTAAGAAATCCCAAAATTAGCAAAACCCGAGCCCCGGGCCCACTTTTTCGAAATTCAGTAAGTTTTCACCTCAACGGGTTCCTTATCTTCCCACGAGTTCAACCGTACAAGATTTATCGAATTTCGACATCGGTTCGACCTCCAAGTCTTAAAATCTAAACTTAAGGGTTTTTCCACAATTTTCCCAACTTAATCACAATTACAAGCTAGAATAGCAGTAGGTTTGGTTAATTTTGACCAAGATTAAGTCAAGACCCCGATGTTTTCCCTTGGGAATCTTCCAAGAATTGCCTCAACACTTGCTTCAACCCGAGCTCTATAGCTCCAACAATGTTCAAGATGGTCAAACTCCTCCTCTTGAGAATTTGTCCAAGAAAATATCCTTTGGCTATGATTTTAAGGTTGATTTGCAGTGATTCTATAGTGTTTGGAGGTGTTTCTCTTTGTGGGTAACGGAACATGGCAAATGGGCACTGATTTCTGTTTATAAAGGGGACAAAAATCGAGACAAAAACACCCCTGTCCGGCCCTATATGCGATCGCATATCTTTCGCAGAACAGATATGCGGTCCGCATATTTGACGTGGCCACCGTAAAAGTGGCCCTATCCTTCACCGCAATTTCAACATGAAGCATGGTTTGCGGTCCGCATTTCAGGTTTGCGATTGCATTTTCGACCGCATTCTTGATGTTAAATTTTGTTCAGTTTTCTGTCTCAGTTTGCGGTCTCAATGTCAGATATGCAGCCCGCATTTAGATATGCGGTCCGCATTTCCTACTGCATTTCTGACATAAACTTTGCCCAGGAATCTGCCTGGGTTTGCGATCTCTTGGAGAGATATGCGGTCCGCATTTGAGAAATGCGACCGCATTCTCGACACCTGGTTTTCTGCAACTTTCTTTTCCAACAATGAATTAGTCCGTTTAACCACCCAAAACTCACTCGAGGCCTCTGGAATCTCAACCAAGCATGCCAACATACTCCATAACAGCATTCAAACTTGTTCCAACCTTCGGAACGCTCAAACAACCTCTCAACGCCCAATTCGAGTCGGATTCAAGCCTAAGGATTTCAAAATCCTCTAAATCGCTCTGTTGATCTAAACCCCACCAAACCTTGTCCGAATGACCCGAAATTTTGCACGCAAGTCGTAAATCACATATCGAAGCTATAGCAACTTTCGGAATCCCATTCTAACCCTCGGATCAAAATCTCGTCTAACACCCGGAAATTGCCAAAATGCTAACTTCGCCAATTCAACTCTAGTTCTACACCGGACCTCCAAAACTAATTCCGATCCCACTCCTAAGTCATAAATCATCTCCCGAAACTAACCGAACCATGGGAACTCACATCCGAGCCCTCTAACCCAGAAGTCAACATCTGGTTGACTTTCCGACTTAAACCTTCTTGAAAGAGACTAAGTGTCTCATTTCTTACCAAATATACTCCGAACGCAAACCATTCAACGTGATTACATAAAATACGGATAACGAAGCATAATAAAATAGAAATGGGAAAACGGAGCGGTAACTCACGAGACGACTAGCTGGGTCGTCACAAATGCACACCTAGTGTTTGATAAAACGCTCAAATAAGCTCGAACCATGATCGTCTTCCTAATTTTTGGTTCAATTTATTATAATTTTGAAATAGATCGAAGTTGCTAAGATTTCCGGAATATTTTAGAGTTTAAGGAAGCTCAAGTGAGGTATGTTGGCTAAACTCTTCCCTTAGAATTGAACGCCACAATGTCATTGTAAGTCCCAAGTTAGTCATTATGAATTGATTATTCCGAATAAACTTTATGTCAAAAGACTTTTATGTTCAATATGTATTCCAAAAGCTCTTGTTAAGTTGTACTACTATTTGGTAATGTGTTCAAAGTATTGGTTATGTAGCTAAATGCTATAGCTTCAAGTTGCGTTTCAAATGATAGCTACTGCCAATTGTGTAAGAAATCTCAATGCACTTAAGACTCTTGTTTGCTCATATGTATGCTTAATGTCTTGAACGTAAATGCCTTGTTGTTGAAAATCCATGAAGATGGTTGAAAGTGAAAAGGTAAGCACGATATATAAAATATGAAATACGGCCAACACGCCACACAAAAAGGGGACATTACAATTGTGACCACTAGTGCTCATGAAATAAAAAGATGTGAAAGAAGTATGAAATAAGATGATTGATAGAAAAAGATGATGTCTCGGATGAGGCAGCCTAGCCAATCGGATCGTGATCGGATGTCATGCCGCACATATGGTGGTGATTATGTTGGAAATTAAAATTGAAATTGTGATTGGGGTTGATGTCTCCTATGAGACGGCCTAGCCGATCGGGTCAATGATCTAACACCATGCCGCACACATGGTGGTGACTGTGTTGGAAATTGTAATCGAATTTGTAAACGGTGGCACATTGGTACTAAAGATCTCCCAACTTAGAAATCACTTGAAAAAACTTGTCTTGTTCCTAACGTGATGTTACGGGTATTGTTTGAGACTCCCATTGATTTTGTGATTGTTCATTTTTGTCTTATCATTCGTTCTATTGAGAGGGTGCTTCGTCATTCATACTAGTACTATTCCACACGTACTAACGTCCCTTTTTTTCGGGAACTCTACATTTAATGGATGCAGGTGGTTCTACAACAGGCGACCTTGATCGTTGATAGCGGTACACCCTCTTCCCAGCTGACTTAGTGAACTCCACCTCATTCGGGGTGATATATCTTTTGTCCTTATGTATTATGTTTTGAGGTGTAACCGAGGCCTTGTTGCCGGCACTATCATCGTACTCTTTTGTATCTATTAGAGGCTCCGCAGATATTGTGTGGCTGATCGGTGGTGGGGAAGTCAAACTAGTAATTTTGGTAACTGCATCACACGTTCCACATCAAACTATGAAAGTATATATATTCTGAAACTTATAGATGATGAAACTACTGATAATAAATTGGTGCTGTTATTCACATGAATCTCCTCACTGTCTGATTAATGAAATAGACCTTCTCTTTATTCATGAGTGAGTTTGGGTAGAAGGTATTGCACAGGCTTGCTTGGCCGGGTTATCTTGGTTGAGTGCCCGGTCGCGCTCCCCGAGGTCGGGGCGTGACAATTATTGCTAGATGTTGCAGCACGCAACTCCAAATGCCAAGCAAAATGTGAAAACGTACATATATATATATAATTAAATAGTAGTAACTCTTTATTGTCTTGCTAATTATATTGTAACTTACAATTGAATATCAATCCATACAAGAATTTATGACATATATTTGCATATTTATACAATAATAATAAATTGAATGTGTGTAATAAAAGGGTAAAATGGTCGATCATTGTTTGAAAGAGATTTTAGTAAAATAACTTCCACTAAAAGTCTTCACACTTATAATATAATATGATAATAGGTTGATCACTTTCTTATCAAGTGTTACTGAAATGTGTCAATCATCTCTTTGTTCTTCCATATTCATATATCAAGATTTCTTATATATTTTTCAAATTTGAAATGATATTTAGATAATTTAAAATTAAATATGACATATCGTTACTTAGGTATCATACTGAATTTTTTATGTTTAATTATTAAATTCAATTAACCTTGAAAGTGTACATCAACGAAAAATTATTGTTAGACGACTAAGAAAATAACTATCATGTGTAGCTAAAAATATTCTTCTATAAGAATATTTTAATAGATCATACGTTTGTCAAAATTTTTAATTTTTACTAAACATATATTCATTTATTAAAATTTTATCTATTACTTTGACAAAGTAAGATTAAAATAATATTCATGTAACAAAAAAAATCGAAAACCCAAAAAACTCGATAAAACCAAATCAACCCAAAATGATATAGTTAATTTAGTTTGATTTTGATAAAAACCGAACCAACCCTCATGTACGCCCCCAGCAGACACTATGTTTATGTGACAATGAGTGCGAATTAAAATAACGTATCATATTCTTTTAAAAAATTCAAGTCCATATATAGAGTTCGAGATTAAATCGGTGGATGAGAGTCATAAAGAATAAAAACTCAAGTCTATAGATCATAAAGAGAAAAAAACAATAATATTAAATAACTCACTTTGTTTCTCAGTCTTGTAGTCTCTTGGTTCGTTTTCGTTCCAGATAATATGATATAGGTGTGTGGTGAGAGTGATAACCTGAAATTGAAGTAGTTGGTTAGTAGAATCCATGGTTGGGAGGGAATTGTTCAAAGATAATTAAAAGCATGTGGGAAGCCATGTGAAATGCACTAAATATAGACGCAACCATTAATGGTAGAATTTTATAATAAGATTCCATGTGAGAAATGTTAAAATTCTGAACAATGGATCTGGAGCTGAAACCCATATTAGGCATCTCGTTTTACATATAATTAAACCTCACTATGTCTTCTTTTAGAAAACAAGCCAAATGCCATCATAAAACACAAATATAATTAATTATCAAAATGGTAATATTAACGTACGTAATATTTTAAAACACCCTTGTTTATAGCCGATTTGGCCAAGCTTTCAGAATCTTTATATTTTGATTTTTTTTTTTTGAAGATTAACAATTTGTGTTTATCTAGTTAAATAGAAGAGTAATTTATGCTTGGCCAAGGTTACAAAGATGCGTTTAGAAAAAAAACTATTTATTTCAGCTTCTGATGTGTGTGCCTTAAACTCATTCGTGTCCTTTTCTTTCAGATTAATTGGCTAAGCTATAAAAAAGTTTCTTGGCCATATAGGTAATTAAGTAAGCCTTACACATGAATTCCGAAGCCAAATTACTAGTGTTAGCACTAGAATTTCAAGACTTAATTAAATTAGGTAACCATTCATGTTTTAGTTGTCGTTTACCTATTCAGAAGATCCAAAGGATATTCCTAACCAATTAGGAAAACAAATATCCATAATTAATAGCAACATAAATTTATATTCTTCAGATAGAAGACGCCAACACCATAGTCCATAGTTTTGAAAGTGCTAGAGTCCTAGACGTTAGAAGATTTATATATATTTAAATAAAGGAAACTGTTGGCCACCGGAAATGCCGGTTTCCTACTAGACAAGAGTTCACATGTTTTCAAGCCTAGACAATAACTGCACTCTTTTATGTGGCTAGAACTAGAATGTTTTTTTCTTAGAAAAAAAAGAATTTATAGTAGTAATGTATGTGATGTCTCTTGACCTGAACAACCCCACATGTTTGGCAATTCATTGTCTGTGCTGGACCAAATAAGATACTTCAATCTAATTTCTCAAGGAAGGACCTTTAATTTTTTTCCCAGGATAACAAACTTTAGCCATACTCTTGATGATAAGTTATTGTCTTTTTATATTTTGATGATCTAACAAACTTTATGATAAAAATCAGATGAGGAATTTGTTACACATCTTCAAGGTGCCAAAGCACAACTAATCTCAAGCTGGGCACAAGTTCCAATAGCTAGAATAGACGACAAAGGGAACAGATGGACATCAAGTCCCTTGCTGACTGTATCAGTCAACTCCTCACAACAGTAAAGTCGCTGCAACTGTTCCTCTGTACACACGCAACAATGCAAACAGTGCAGCAGTCAATTTATGGAGAATGCCTTGTACCGGATATTTGCTTGCATCATCCAAGTGACATCACTTGGATATTATTAACACAAAGCAAAGGAAGAAAACATGCTTGCACATCCCAAAAACTGATCAAGTTTTCCCTCAAGTGTGTTGTCGTCTAGCAAATGACTTCCAGGCATCAAGAACAAAGAACAACAGAACGAAGGACCAGTTTCCAGCTCTGTGTTATCAATATGTCCTTAGTTGTGTTGTACTTTTGTTAGAATGAACTCTTGTAATTCCTAATTAGCTTAGCTAGAAGCATTGTGTAGGAAACCATTTGTAAAATCATAAACCTTGTGTTTGTTGTCATGACCCAAGCCGGAGGGCCGCGACTGGCACCGGACCCTACTCAACGGGCACCGGCGTACCCTTCATCTAACTTTTCTTATTATCTATAAGGCTTGTCATATGCATATAATCTCGAACAATAATTATAATGAACCGAGACGTCATGCCATGATACGAACATACTTATATACATAATATGGCCAACAAGGCTGCAATGCAAAACCATAAAACAAAATACATACGTTTGCCGACAAGGCAATTCAACTGTACATAAGTCAACCCATCGCTTGTCTATGCATAAATTGACACTTGTCTATGAGCCTCTACAAAAACGTACATAATGCAACCTATGCCGGAACAGGGCCCCGACATGCCCAAAACAGAATGCATACCAAGACTGTGGCAAGTCCGAAGGATGGATCTCGCCAATATCTGCTGAACT
>MCJB01048970.1:10705-43611 GCA_002018475.1 Nicotiana obtusifolia
GCCAATATCTGCTGAACTGGGTAGCCTACTGTGGTGGGGGAGCTTCGTCTATCTGCCCGCTTGGACCTGCAGCATGACATGCAGCGTCCACAAATAAAGGACGTCAGTACGGATAATTTACTGAGTATGTAAGACAGGAAACATAATGGAAGAACAATAATAAGCATCAGGGTAAGAGACATACAACCTGTACCATCTGAATGCCTCTGAGGGCGACTAACCATGTCATGCCTGACATGCATATGCATATACATATATTTAAATCCTTTTGAAAATCATCATATACATATATACGCCTCTGTGGGCCTCATCATCATCTCATACATATGCCTCTGTGGGCCTCCTCATTATCATACCCAACTGATCCGTGGTTGCACAATAGGTGCCATACCCGGCATACTATAGCGCGGCTCGGTAGAGTAAGATAGCTGTGGACTATAGCGCGACTAAGTAGAGTAAAACATATACATATGTATAGTTGCACAATAGGTGCCATACCCGGCCGACTATAGCGCGGCTCGGTAGAGTAAAATAGATAATGCATGTTGGACTCATAAGAGTCATACTACCATGGTGAAATAATAACATATCAATCCTCCCATAAGAGGGGAAACAATATACGTACCGCTTCCTTCTAAGAGTAGAGTATCTTTGGGGTTCGTTCATTGCATTGTGTACAGTCAGGTCGTGCAAAAGAAGGAAAAGGATAGTCTCACATACCTTGCAATACTTTCCAATCTCAAGCTATGAAACTTCCAAGACTTCTTAGTCTACAATAAGAGAAATGATACTACCGTTATCGTTCAGGCGTCGCAACTATTATGTATCGACTGTAACCTATTTTGCAATAAAACGGACAGCACCTCCCCTATATATATGACTTCACACAAGTCCAAACAGTCACCAAACAGCAAAACAACATCAATAAGAATCATATTGAGCCTCCCAAAATAGTCCACGCACAAACCAATCACTTCATACGTACAATGGCCACTATAGTCGTGTCAAACGATCCGGAAATGTTATGAACAACTATCAGGCCACAACCCTAAATATATATGGTGTTTTTCCACACCCTTCCTCATCCAAAACTCCACAAATCAGTAGTATAACACGCAGCTTTACAGCAACACAAAACAGTTCACAAAACAGTTTGCTACAAGTGAATAACTCGAATTCACGGCTTCCGATCACCGTCCCGTGAGTTCTTACACACATGGAACGACTTACCAAGAATTAACAGTAGAGAAAATGTATTAAATAGATCAGTAAACTCACCTTGCTTGTTAGATAACTCAGCCCTTGCTTTGGTTCCTCAAACTCTAGGGTTTACCTTCAACTAGAACTTGAAAGAGGGAAAAATCGATTAAGGTTTGTTTGGGATTATTTTGGGGAGGGGTTGAAGGGGTTATTTTCGTTTTTGAGGCTGTGAAATAATAGTGAATTATCTGGCTTTAGAGTCTTTTAAAAGCCCTCTCTTAACCGACTTTGGGCTTTTTAAATTTTTGCCCTAAATTTTGGCAAGTAGGTGATGCACCTACTTGTCACCTACCAGCCTGCGCAGTTCTACGGAAATACAATTATATCAATACTACGAGATCTTATTGACAAACGGTTTGAAGCATTGGAAACTAGACTCATAGACCTTTAATTTGGTAGGTAGATCACCCCGTAATTCCTTGTAAATTGGGAGAAAATCGCAGAAATATTTGACCTAACGTTTAAGTAAAATTGTGAACCTAAGTTGCGACAACTTTTGTCGACTTTTGTTTCATAACTCGTTTGACTTCAAGACTTATGAAACGGATATCATATCATCCAAATAACTTAAAACATGACCTCTTGGTGATGTTAACCACCTCTCGATTTTTCCCAAAAACGCGAGTTACAACATCCTTAACTCGTTTATCCTCTAATACTTGTTAACCACCCTTATACACCTTTGCATCGTTTAAGACCACTAGGACTAAACTCTTATTGTCTCAAATGTAATTCCCTTCTCGAACCAAGGTAGACTATCTTACGGTGTAATCTAACACGTACAAATATGGGTTATAACATTTGTATCTTGGCTAGAGTTAGTCGAGTTGTGAGCTTTGTAGTAGAGTTATTACCAAGAGGCTTGTAATAGAGTTATTACAAGTGAGTGAGGGATTAAGAGTTTAATTCATAGGTTACAATAGGTTGTAATCAAAAAGTTACTCGGTTAGTGAAGTTGAAATCCTACGAGCGTAGGTCGTGATTTTTAATCCCGTGAGCTAGTAGTTTTTCACATAAAACTCTGCTGTGTTATTTAGTTATCTCTTATTGTGTGTGTTCTACAGAACCTGATCTCTATACAATCTGGTGACCCTAAGTTTCTATCAATTGGTATCATAGCAGGTTCTTTCTATCGGGCTAACACCTAGAAAGGATCCTCATGGCTGCTCCACCAAACTTTGAAAAAGGTCAATCTACCTACAGACCACAAAGATTCAATGGACAATACTATGGATGGTGGAAGACAAGGATGCCTGATTTTATCATGGCTGAAGATTCAGAGCTCTGGGATGTTACCTGCGATGGACCCTTCATTCCTATGAAGACCATTGGCGAACCAGCAGTGACAGTTCCCAAAACAAAGGAGTACGATGATGCTGACCGCAAAGCTATAGAGAAGAACTTCCGAGCAAAAAAGATCCTCGTTTGTGGTATTGGACCAGACGAATATAACAAGATCTCTGTTTGTCAATATGCCAAGGAGATCTGGGAAGCTCTCAACACAGCACACGAAGGAACAACTCAAGTCAAGCAGTCGAAGATCGATATGCTCACCACTGAGTATGAACTCTTCAGGATGAAGGATGATGAGTCCATTTAGGACATGCACACTCGATTCACCTCTATCATCAACGAACTCCGTTCTCTAGGAGAGATCATTATAAGGAACAACCTTGTCAGGAAAATACTCAGTGTATTACCTGGTTCCTGGGAAAGCAAAGTAAATGCTATCATGGAGGCAAAGGATCTGCAAAAGTTGAGTATTGATGAACTCATTGGCAATCTGAAGACTTATGAGATGAAGAAGAAGAAGGAACATGAAAGAAGAGAGCCCAAAAAGGAGAAGAACCTGGTCCTCAAGGAAGACAACAATGACTCAAGTGGTGAGGATGCTGACATGGCCTACCTGACAAAGCGATTTCAGAAAATGGTTTATAGGAATAGAGGTATTCCAAAAAGGGGCAGCTCCAGCAAGCCAAGAGGATATGACTTGTGTCGTAAATGTGGGAAGCCATGAAACTTCATCAAGGACTGTCCTCTCCTCTAGCAAGACCAGTACAAGCACAACACAGACAAAGCAGTCAAGAGGAACCCAGTTCCTGATAAAAGATTCAAGAGAAAAGATGCCGCTGACAATATTGTGAAACAAGCTCTTGCTGCATGGGGAGACTCTTCTAGAGAATCTATAGAAGATGATGAATAAGGTGACACCTCCATGATGGAAGTGAAAAGTGAAGCAGCTGAATATGACTCTATCTTTGCCCTATTGGCAAAATTTGACGACGACGACGACGATGATGATGAGGTAAACTTGCTAGGCGTTCCAAGAAATTTGAAGTCTTACTCTTAGAAGAAGCTTATATCTTTGGAAAATATTTTAATTGATACTTATCATAGCCTTATAAATGATAAACATGCATTAACTATGGAACTAGGAGAGGTAGAACACGAGAGAGATGATTTGGTAGTCGTAGTGATTGACCTAAAAGAAACCATCGAGGTTCTAAAGAAAGAAAAAGATGTTCTGACTGAAAAAATTGAAAGCTTAGAACATGAGAGAGAAGACCTGTTTGTAGTTGTTGTGGACTAAAAGAAACAATAGAGGAACTAAAAAAGGGAACCGTTCTGGGAACATCCAAAAGGGAAAGGAAGTTGTAAATGAGGCACATATTAAGCTTGAAAATGAACTCAAATCTGCGAAATCTAGTCTGTATGCTGAACGATAAAAGAAACAGAATACTTCAAGAAGATCTAGGCAGAGTTAAAAATAACCTAGAAAAATCTCTAAAGCGGACTTGGTTCTCCAACACAATCATTGCCATGTATACAAGCAATAATGGAAACATGCAGGGAATCGGATTTCAAAAGGAAAGGACTTCTTACGATCCACATAGCAAGTATGCATTGTCCCTGATAACTGGCTTTATACTCATTGTGGCAACTTGGACACTTTAAAAAAAACTATAAGGCTAGAATTCAGTCCCAATAGAAAAATAAGATTTTTGTTGAAAAGGTAACTACTGCTAAGGAACTCGGTTCCTCCATTAAAAGACATGTAAAGTTTAGGTCCCTAAGTCTAATCCTTGATTTTCTTATGCAGGGGTAGTGAAAGGAAGTGGTTGTTCTAAGCATATGACTAGAAGCATCGATGATTCCTTTCATTCAAAGCCCTACAAGGAGGAAATGTGTTCTTTGGCAATGGCAAAAATGGATACATTCTGGGAGTAGGAAGAATTGGGAAGAGTGCTCATTCACTCAATTGAGAATGTGTACTATGTTAATGGCTTGAAATATAGCCTACTGAGTGTCTCTCAAATCTGCGACAAAGGAAACAAAGTGAAATTTTTATCAAAAACCTGCACAGTCACAAATCTCGTGACTGATGAAGTGGTTCTGTTGGCAAAAAGATATAAAAATATCTATGTTGCGGATTTTGTGTCCTTGCATAATGGGGATCTTACATGTATAAGTGCTGTACATGATGATGCTGAGCTGGGGCACAGAAGATTGAGACTTGCAAGCTTTTCATTGCTGCACAAGTTGGTTAAGAAGGACCTGGTCCTTGGGCTGCCCAAGTCACGGTTCAAAGGTCACAAGGTGTGTGATGCTTGTGTAAGATGAAAGCAAGTCAAGTCCTCTTTTAAGTCCAAGAATGAAGTAAGCACCTCAAGGCCACTTGATATCCTCCATATGGATCTCTGTGGACCTATGAGGGTGCCCAGTAGAAGAGGAAAGAAGTACATCTTTGTCATAGTTGATGACTACTCTAGATTCACATGGACCTTTTTTCTCAGAACCAATGATGAAACCTTTCCAATTTTTTTTGCATTTGTGAAGCATATTCAAGTGAAAATAAGCCATAATATTGTAAGTATAAGGTCTGATCATGCCACATATTTCAACAATGCAAATTCGACGAATTATGTGCTGAAAATGGCATAAGTAGGGGTGGGCGTCGGTTGGTTCGGTCGGTTAGTATGAAAGTACAGTTTGGTTTATCGGTTTTCAATTTTGTAATATTAATAACCAAACCCAACCAAAGTATTTACGGTTCGGTGTGGTTTTTTCAAGGTTCAGTTCGATTATTTTTGGTTTAGTTTCTCGGTTATTAATGGCTCAAGATTTTTATACTCGATGTAGATTATGGATCTTTAATTGTAGCAAATTCTTTCACTATTTCTAATTGGCAGTCTGGCATTCTCGAAATGAACACTCTAGTTGCTTTCTTTGATCAAGAAATTGCTTTCTTACAGTCCCGGGCATCACTAATTTATTTCACACATGCTTCACACTATACGGTATATAACATATGTCTATAGATGCCAAAATCATGACAAGTCAATTCGTTGATCAAACATTGCTAGAAAAACTAACTGAGGAGGAAACCAGCATTTGTATAAAAGGACACAATAATTCTAATACATTCATCAGCAAGGAGGGAGGTAAAAAATGGGCATTCAAGGAGAGTAGCTCTTCCAGATATTCATGATGTTGATGATTTTAAATGAATATTTGCAAATATCTTGCTATTAAATAAATGGGAAAATACTAGTCTCATATTTTTACTCGCTCCATAAATAACCAAAAGGTCCAAAACTGATGAATACTTCAAACAAGAAGATAAGCAAACACAGTTCAAGTATCAAGGATTAGAGATTATCTAAATTTTCCTTGCTAAAAATGTAAGAGGTATCATAGCTCTACAGTTGCTGGAGATCAATATGTTATAACTGAGAAACCAGAACTTAAAGTCTATTGCTCAAATAAAACACCAAGAGCAAACAGTTTGGGGCATCGAACAATACAGTTGTGATCACCATAACATGGATAGGCAGTCAACCTTAAAACTCGCAGTGAAGTCACAGTAGAGTTTAGCTAAAATCATATTTTATTATATACTGCAGCAGAAAATCATACATCTTTGTAGCAATGTATAAGGAAATTATAATAATAAATCCTTATTCAACCAAAAGGTTTTTGAAATATAAGTTGCATAGTTAGAAACAAAAACGAAACATCTTGCGAATCAAATAAAGAGTGTCATTCTGCGGCTATTAGGTACTCTTACTAAAGTTGAGATAAATTGCAAAAGCACTGAAGCAGGCAGCAACTACTATTTATGTGAGCAATGCAGAGTTTTAAAGAAGCAGGCAACAACTACTATTTTAGTTCAATACAAGACTCTGTAGAATTCAAGAGATAACCAAAACAAGTCTAGAAATATCATCACCAAACAACAAAATAGTGGCAAACTAGTCACAAGCCGCAAGCCGCAAGCCACAAAGTAAGTTTAGAAAAGGATACTTAAAGTCTTAAATACGAATCACTGGATGAGGCATGAGACACTTCTTAATATGCTTCACTAAGCCAATAGTGCCATAATAATTCGGATGACAATTATAAACTCGACCACAATAAATGCACTTTGCTTTGCGGGCTTCTTCATTTTCTTCAACTAGCTCAAAATGTTCCCAAATAGGCGATCTAGCTTTAGGACCACAAGGCATAGTTGAACCTACAAAATAAATCACAAGTTAAATAAAATATTTTTAATTATAAATAACAAAAGGATATCATAAAACAAGCAAATCTTTAAACTTACCACTTGTTCAAACTATGGATCAACAATGCTATTATCTCTTTGAACAATGCAAGTTTCTCTTCCGCTATTTGCCATATCTAAATATAATTTGATAAAGTGTTTCATTTAAACTTATAAAGTAAGCTAATTTCACTAAAACACTCATAAAACGTAAAATCTTACCAAGTTCAATTTGCTTAAAAAACTCCAAATCTTCTTCAATATTAATAGGAGTACCCTCACATCTAAACCAATCATGAACACAAACAAGACTTTGCACCAATGAGGAGTCAATGAACTCCTAAATGAATCAAGAATGCGGCCACCGGTGCTAAATGCACATTCCGATGCAACACTAAAAATTAGAATGGCCAATACATCACGAGCTAGCTCAGATAGAATAGGAAATCGAGGCGCATGAATTTTTCACCAATCTAAGATGTTAAAGTCATCGGAATCATCAGACAATGGCTTTTGTCCTTCACCAATATATCTTTCCAACTCAGATTTAGCACCTCCACTTCCGGAGTCTCCCTTTTGCCTTTTCAACAATGCTTTGTTCTCACAGATTTTGTTCTCACATTCCCACTAGATGAATCAGACGTGTCATCAGATGAAGTAGATTTAGATGGAGATTATTGAAGATAACATCCTTTTGAATATATTTTTGGATACTCCCCAAATAAAAAATCAAATAAGCATCCACTTCGGCAGTTAATTTCTTTCCTGGTTCCTCCCCAAATATTTCCTCAAGTGCAAAACCAACATACTCTAATTTGTTGTGAGGATCTAATACAGAAGCAATGGATATTATTGTATTCATCTTTTCAGGTTCAACCCAATATTTTTTAAACTTTTATTTCATCTTCCCTGCCATCTTACTCAAAATAGTATCATTACTAGCTAAACAAGCTTTCAAATAACTATCAAGCTCACATATATCCTCAAAATGACAATTAGAGGTGACATAACGTGAACCTGAAACTTTTTCGGTGAGCTCGTGAAATCTTTCAAGAAACTTTATCACGTTTCTCACATTCACCTAATCATCACATACAAATGGACGTGCAATATTCCCATCCTCACAAACATGCGTACAAAGATGAGTAGAAAATCCATCATAAAAAAGATGAAGCTTGTCAAAGGCCTTCTCAAAGTTTTGCAACATCCAACGTCAAGTAGGTGGAATTCCACCTAGTAGGAACATCTAAACACAATGTTTTGCTACATTCTACCTATTGATGTGCACAACATTCTCTAAACTTTAAGGTCTTTTGTGGAGATAATCTCACATACCTCACAGCTTGTCTAACACGTTTTACAAAAATATCAATTTCCTTCAAAACCATCTTGCACAATTAGATTAAGTATGTGAGCCATGCATCTCACATGAATATTCTTACCACTCATCGAATTATATTTCCATATATCTAGTTGTTTAGATAATTCTTTGGCTGTGACATCATTCGAAGAAGCATTATCAACAGTAACAGTGAATACCTTATCCAATTTCCATTCAAGCAAACAATTACGAATAACTTTTCCATTTTGTCACCCTTATGACTAGAGATAGGGAAAAATTTAGTATTCTTTTATGCAACACCCAATCTCTATCAATAAAATGACCCGTCAAACACATATAGTTAATTCTTCATAACGAAGTCCATGTGTCTGTGGTAAGGCAAATTTTTGGTTTTACTTCTCTGAAATCTTTCATTAGTTTAAGCCTCTCTTCACTGTAAACTTGAAAATAATTCATTGTAATTGTCCTACGAGAAGGAACATTAAATAGAGGTTGGGCTATGCTCATAAACTTCTTAAAGCCTTTCTTTTCAACAAAGCTAAAAGGTAATTCCTCCATAATTACCATCTCGACTAAAGCTCTCCTAACTAGTTCTTGATAAAATTTCAAAAGCACCCCACCATTAATTTTTCCATCCTTTTGTAAACACAATTGTGTTTGAGTATTATCAACTTTTCGTGGCATTTTTGGATACTGATTTAAATGAGTATTCAATTACGTTGCTCCATTCAATCGTGAATCAGCCTTATAATCACGACCACAATGTTTACACTTTTCTCTATCACCTCCATTATCATCTTTAAACTTTTCAAAATGATCCCAAGAAGTTGATCTACATTGTACGAATTTCGTTTTTTTGGGCCTTGACTAGTTTCAATTGAATTTGTAGGTGAAGAAGTAGATTCGCTTTCAGATGAACCCATCTCACTTACTCTACTTTCAGTTTTTGCCATCTATAGAAAATCGAATAAAAATAGAATTAAAAATACAAATTGGTATACAATATAAATCTAGCATGTCGCAACTGGCATAAAATCAAGTCGACACAGAGGCAAAAAGAACAAAAGAACAAAAGAACAAAAGAACAAAAGAACAAAAGCAAAAACAGAGGCAAAAATACAAAGGATGCAATTGTCACTTCTTTTTGGTAGATGTTAACTCGAAAGAGTCCTAAAAGTAAGAGGCAAACACGCATAACTACTATAAACAAGAGCAGAAAAATCGAAAGTTGAAAGAAACCAGCAGGAGGAGCGACAAGAGAAAACTGAAAAGTAACTCAGAAGAAGGACGTAACCACTAACCTGAGGAAGAAGGATGAGCGACGAGCGGCGGAAGAGGAAGAAGGCGTCACAGGCTCACAACAGTTGGCATAGAGGAGGATGGAAGTCGGGACTCAGGAAGTCAAGAACCCTAATTAGAAACAATTTCTAATTTCTAAGGAAGGGAATTAGGGAAGTAATGTAAGTCCGTAGGTTAGGTACTACTCTTGGGTAAATTGGGTTTCAGATTGTTATTGGGTAAATCACTAAATTGGGCTAAAATTTTGGTGGCCAGATGTTGAGCCATATATTCAAACCTATTTTTCTCAACGCATACCCAAAATTTCAGTTTTTCTGTTTAACTGAAAACCGAAACACCAAAACCGTTAACCGCATCAAATACTGAAATTTAATAAATTATAAATCGCACACCGATCGAATAACCGATTAAACCGACACCAAGCAATCAAATTACGGTTCGGTCTATTTTTTCGGTTCGACCGGTATTATACCCGCCCCTAGGCATAAGTCACAATTTTTAGCTCCTAGAATACCCCAACAAAATGGTGTTATGAAAAGGAAAAATAGGACTCTTGAAGACATGGCAAGAACTATGCTAATTGACAGTGGTGTAGAAAAAGGCTTCTGGGCAGAGACAGTTAATACTGTTTGCTACTTGGTGAATAGATGCATGATTAGGTCCCTCCTGAACAAAACTCCATATGAATTGCTGAATGGAAGAAAGCCCAAGCTAACTCACCTAAGAAATTTTGGATGCAAATGCTTCGTTCTCAATAATGGTAAGGAAGATTTGGAAAAATTTGATGCCAAAAGTGATGAAGGAATCTTTCTTGGATATTCCTCACGAAGCAAAGCATACAAGGTCTACAACAAAAGGACTCAATGTGTTAAAAAAAGCATACATGTAATCTTAGATGAATCACACCACCTATGTGGGAAAAATTCACATGATAAGATTGATCAAGACATTCAATAGTCGAAGGTTCTTGGAGAAGTCATTGATATAGCAAATCGAAAGGCAGAATTGATGAGCCGAGTCAAGGAATTCAACAAAGAAATACAACAGAACCCTTAGCTGATGCAAAAGAACCTAGTTCCTCTATCACAACAACTGAAGCAGAGGACAAAGTTGTTGATGCCATGCAAGGAACTCTTGATGCTGAGCAGAGAAGTGGTACTCTCCTATCCACAGATGCCAATAATGGATCCCATTCTGAGGAACCTGGATCTTCCCACAATGAGATTTAGGTGTCTAACTGGAAGCACAAAAGTTCACATCCTCTCCAAAATGTGATCACTCCTCTTGATTCAGGAATTCAAACCAGATCAAAGACAAGAAACTCGTTTGCCTTCTCAGCTTTCGTTTCTCAAATTGAGCCTAAAAATATCAAGGAAGCATTGAAAGATGCTGACTGGATTACTGCTATGCAAGATGAACTTCATCAATTTGAGAGGAACCGTGTATGGCACCTGGTCCTTCGACCCTCAGATAGAACAGTCATAGGAACCAGGTGGGTGTTCAGAAACAAGCTTGATGAATTTGGGAATACAACAAGGAACAAGGCCAGGTTAGTGGTTAAGGCTACAATCAAGAAGAAGGGATTGACTATGATGAAACTTTTTCTCCAATTGCTCGCATGGAAGCCATCAGAATTCTCATTAATTTTCCATCTCATATGGAATTCAAATTGTTCCAAATGGATGTCAAAAGTGCATTTCTGAATGGATAACTAAAGGAAGAAGTCTTCGTCAAATAACCACCTAGGTTTGAGTGTCATGAGCATCCTGAACATGTATTCAAACTTAACAAGGCATTATATGGACTGAAGCAGGCCCTTCGTGCATGGTATGAAAGGTTATCCAAGTTTCTTCTTAAAAATGTCTTTACAAGAGAAAAAAATTGACAATACCCTATTTCTGAAGAAACGGGGAAGGAACCTCCTCATTGTGCAAGTTTATGTTGATAATATCATTTTTGGTGCAACAAATGACTCCTTGTGTGAGGAGTTTGCAAATCTTATGGGAAGCGAGTTTGAAATGAGCATGATGGGGGAAATGGATTTTTTCTTAGGGTTGCAAGTTAAGCAAACCCCTAAGGAATTATGGTAAGCCAGCAGAAGTACATTAAAGAGCTACTGAAGATATTTGAGATGGAAAGTTCAAAAACCATTGATACTTTTATTGCTACTGCCACCCATCTGGACTTGGATGAACCTGGTTCTCCTGCAACGAACCTAGGTACAAAGGCATTATTGGTTCACTCTTTTATCTCACAGCTAGTAGACCTGATATTGTTTTTAGTGTGGGATTATTTTCAATCCAGTCCAAAGGAATCTCATCTTGAAGCTGCCCAGAGGATTCTAAGGTATCTTAAAGGAACGCATAACCTGGTTCTCTACTATCCTTCAGGGGACAATTTTGACTTAATTGGGTATGTTGATGATGATTATGCTGGTTATCTGGTGGATAGAAAAAGTACATCTGGCATGGCACATTTTCTGGCATCATGTTTGATTTCATGGGGTATAAAAAAACAAAACTATGTGGCTCTTTCAATTGCAGAAGCTGAGTATGTGGCAGCTGCCTCTTGCTATGCTAAACTGTTCTAGGTCAAGCATTAACTGGAGGACTTTGGTGTATTTTCTGATTGCGTGCCATTACTTTGTGATAATACCATTGCTCTCAACATGGCAAAGAACTTGGTTCAGCATAAGAGAACAAAGTACATTGATGTGCGACATTATTTTCTTAAAGACAATGTTGAAAAGGGTCTTATTTACATGAAGTTCTGCAAAATAGAAGACCAAGTAGCAGATATCTTCACCAAAGCACTGAGCAGAGAGCCCTTTGAAAAGAATCGATTGGCATTAGGGTTGATAAAATTGAACTGAGCACCAGGTCCCTCAATGATTGGCTATGAAAGAATGAACAGGTAAAAACAGCTTAAAAGGGGCTTTCTGGCAAGTTCTAACTCATCTTTATACCGTTACAAGTAGACACGCATGGTAACTATAGAGCAAACAAGCTGCTAACAACATTGCATCCTGGTCAAATGATGAGGCTCACAAATTTACAAAAACTAAGTCAGGGAACCTGCTTTCCATGACACAGGTTAGTAGTTCCTTTATATTCTCATGCACATTTTTAAACGGCTATATAAGTGCCACGTCATTAAAAATTCAGTCTCTCTCTCTCATCTCTGTAGAACTTAAAAGTCACACCCGTTACTAAATGACCCGTCTACCCGGTAACTTGTACCTGTTTGTAACCAGTCCCTCACTTCCCCTAAATAAAACTAAACGTTGTCTCTTTCCTCACTATCCACATTAAAGCCAAAAATTCCCTTTTCTCCCTCAAAGACAAACACTCTTCTTTTTGTGTCCTCACTGCAATCTTCACTATGTCTCAAAACCCAGAAGTCTCAAATGTTTCTAGTGTAGTCCCCACTATGTCTTCGTCTCACGAGGCACAGGAGCTAGAGTTTGAGTCTCCTCTGTCACCCAGTCAAAACCCCATACCAGACCCCCAACCATCTACAACTTCCTCTCCAACCCAATCGAGTTCTGGTTCTCACCGGAGTTGTAAGACTCAGAACCCCAAAAGGTTTGTTACTACGACCTTTCATTCTACCTCGCCATAAAAAATGGTAGAAGGCGAAATAGTAGACGGAGAGGAAGGTCAAGAAGTTTTTAGTCAGAAGGCTGGGGAGAGTGCTGAAGCCCAACAGGATGTGGTTCGTTGTAGTGAAGGCTCAGTAGCGCCTATTCCAAGTTTCTTTTGAATATTGCCAACCCTACGGGTAATATTCCTCTTGTATCTTCTGACTCTACTTTGAGGGTAAATGAATAAGAAGCTATTGAGAACATGGTGTTAATTGCTGCAAAAGGAGGTTTGGTTGGTGGTTATGAGGGTGTTAATGGGACCATTGGGTCTTATAGGGAAGGTGAAGGTCATCAGGAACAGGGTAGCGAACTGGTGCCCCTTGAAAATCTAGCACCTGATAGTACCACTGAAACAAATGAGGGACCTAATCCCTCAGCCCAAGAGGAGCCCTCTATCCTACTTGGGATGAAACTCCCTACTCTTCGAAAGAGCCCCAGGTCAGTACTGATCATGCTCCCTCTCCTCACTTCGATGATGAGCCGTTAAACATCGTCTTTCTTGAGATGAGATCTCTGTCTGAAGAAGAAAATAAAAACAGTGAGGAGAATTATGACAACGTGTCTGTTGCAAGATTTATTACGGCTAGGAGTAGAAGGGCATCTCCCAAAGATCCCACTCTTAAAAGACCTACTACTAGCCTACAAAAGAAGGAATCCCTTGAATCTGTTTTGAAGAAAAACAAAGAAGAGAAGAAAAAGAGGAGGCTAGTGAAAGGGGGAAAGCTGGTGAATAAGAAAGAAGTGCTTCCAGATTTGTTGTTGATATTGACGGTGAAGAGGTGAATGAGGAACCTGCTTCCTTAATTCTTTGGTCCTCTAAAAAATATGTGATTCCAAAACCCAAGAGAGATCCATCTGTGAAAGTTGTAGAAGTGGAAAATGTTGGGGTAGACAATATAGGTGAGAAGGTGTCTGAGAAGTTTGGTGAGAAATTATCCGAGAAGTCAGCGAAGAAAAAAAAAGTGTGAGAAAGTCTATGAAAAGGAAGACTGGTAACAATGAGAAACATGGTTCCTCCAAGAAGGCCAAGGTGGGTGTGGCCAAGGATGAAGGAAGAGAAAACCTTATAAAACATAGGATGTTGTGGGGAAGAACATTTTCTCCTGATATTCTTGACATGACAGGGATGCGCCAACTGGTTGATATTTGTGAATTTCAACAGTGGACACACTTGTGCACCAATGACAGCCCTAAGGTGTATGAGGAAGAAGTGTGTAGCTTCTACGCAAACATGTTCGCAGTGGAAGAGGGTAACATCTGTTTGAAGGTCAACGTTGTAGACTTTGTGATGGACGAGGCTGTGTTGGGGAGCATTTTGGGAGTGCCTACTGAAGGAATATCATCCATTAAGGGGACTTGTTCTCCCAATTTCAGAAGTGCCATTATGAAGGATGATGCAGTGCAGCAAGGGGAACGGGTGCACAAGAAGGCCCACCTTCCAGTGTATCAACTGTTGTTCGAGATGCTGAACTAGATTTTGCTTCCATGTGCAGAAAGGCGTTCCATTACATCAAGAGCAGACATGTTCCTAATGGAAGCATTGGATTCCTACACTACTATCAATCTGCCTGGACTCATGATAGAGCACATGAAGAAAGTGGCAGATTTCAAGGATGGTAATCACGGGCTGCCTTACGGGTTCTTACTCACCAAGGTGTTTAACTTCTTCAAAGTCCCTTTGAGAAAATCAACAGTGGGAACTTGCAAGCAAACCTTCTCTTAAACAACCGTAGAAAAGTGTGAGTGCATTGACAAAAAAGGAGGGGTTGGCAGCAATTCCACTATTTCTCAATTGATTGATACTCAGAATGCTGTCAATGAAGAGATAAGGAAGTTGAAGGCACAGAATGTTATTCTTGAAGGTCAGCTTAGTCAGACCTAGGAGGCACCTGGTTCCAGCAGTGCACAAGGGACTGAGGTTGCCCGTCTGACCAAGGAAAATGCCGATCTCAGGAAACAGGCCGAGGACCTGAATGAGCGGCTCCTTAACGAACAAGTATATGCAAATGCCCAAATGGATATTCTCCTCAGAACCCTTGCCTCTTCATCCCTGCCTCCTGATCTCATCCAATTTTACTCCTTAATTCGAGGTTATGAAAACGGTCGATACAATAGTAATACCCAACAAGAGTCGGGGTCGAATTCCGTAGGGAGCGATAAGAATGGGAGTTAGTAGTATATATCGTAGCGTATGAGTTTGTATTTCTAAATTTGCACTTCAGCAAAATTGGGTTGTTTCAAATTCTAATTTAAACTACAATTGCAATTTAAGAAATAGAAATAGGAAATTATTTTTGTTGTTTTTTCAAATGTTGTAAAAAGCCTAGGGCTATGACCTTCACCTAGGTGTTTCATAATGGGATATAAACTTTAAAACTTATTTTATTGGTCGGAGTGTATTATAGCTATCAACACTCAATTACCCACTCAATACCTCTCGGTCAGAGAGTGATTTTTCCCATTTTGGTTTTCTCAAATCCAAATGGGTATTGAACCAAACGGTTGATAAAAGCTCAAGTCGAGTTGTTACTATCTCTAGGTTTAACCCTTTAATTGGGCTTATCAATCTCTTGATTGACCGAATTTCTTGTTAGCCAAGTTTTCCTATACTGAGTCTCTCTTTCTCAAGTAAAGACCAAGTCAAATAGGCATGAATTAATATTTGCAACCACTAATTCCACAAATAAAAGCAAGAATAAGGCTAAATAATAAA
Source organism: Nicotiana obtusifolia (assembly GCA_002018475.1). Taxonomy (NCBI): domain Eukaryota; kingdom Viridiplantae; phylum Streptophyta; class Magnoliopsida; order Solanales; family Solanaceae; genus Nicotiana; species Nicotiana obtusifolia. The sequence goes on from MCJB01048970.1 coordinate 26,505, forward strand.
CACCCAACTGTAAACAAGTAATAAATTAAACACCCATTAAGTTTACACACTAGGGTTGGGTCACAATCCTAGTGAAAATCTAGCTACTCATCCTTGGAATGGAAGAAATAGAAGAAAAAGTGATAATTAAGCTCATATTGCTAATTAAAATGATAAAATATATGTTCAAATAGCCCAAAATATGAAAAACTACTAAAAAGAGTAAAAGGAAACGGCTACTGTAGCAGCTGATCAAAAGTAAACCTAAAAATGTGAAACTTTTCTTTTTATATAGGGCTAAAAATTTCGAACAAAAATACCCTTTCGGAGGTTCTCCGCACAATTCCATGTGCTGTCCACACTTTTCTTCAGCTTGACAGGATTAAAAATCTGTGGCCACATAATTCTGAATTGCAGCCGCACTGCACTCTTTCTGTGGTTTGCACTTTTACATGTGCGGCCGCACCTTGCTCTTCTACGATCCGCACTTTTACATGTGGGGCCGCACAACTCTTCTTCTGCTACTGCACAATAATTGTGCGGTCTGCACTTTTGCTGGACTTGAGTTGCAGATTCTTTAAACTTTACTCTGACCCAGCTTCTGCGGTCGCACAATTCGTGTGCGGACCGCACTTTGCACCAGTCTCTGATGGGTTTTCCTTCATAACTTGTGGCCGCAGATGATATTCTTCGGTCCGCACTTTTGAGATTTTGTGCCTTTTTTTGTGCTTGAGTTCAGATTACTCCTTCTTGAGTTGGATTTCATCTTGGGAGTTCATCTTCTAGTATTCCTGCAATTAAGCACATTTCATCAGTTTTCGGGAACATAATTAAACGTTTTTGGACTAAAACAAAATCTAAAAGGCACTAATAAGTGGTCAAAATCCCCACTTATCAACTCCCCCAAACTTAAACTTTTGCTTGTCCTCAAGAAAATAAAGTGGTTCCCACCTCTAGTGTTAAGAGCCTTTCCAGCAAATCGCAGTGAGTCATTCATACATCAATTGGGACTAGGGGTGGCAAAGGGTCCGGTCCGATCACGGACCGGAAATTTTTTTACGGTCCGGTCCGGTCTGGTACATTTACTGGGCCAGAACTGGACCTAACCGGTCATTTCCGGTCCGGCTCCCCCGGCTAAAATCTCTCCGACCGGATCGTGACGGGTACCGGTGGCCGGTCTACTGGTTTTATCCGATCCGGTCCGGCCGGTCACCCGGTTATATTCTTTTTTTTTTTTTAATAATTGCCATTTGCCTCATTTATTTAACTTTATAAATAAATGAAAAATATGTTTCAAAGTTAAAACTTAGAATTAAAGAAGTTACACTAATATTCTTACAAACTTTGAATTAGTTTCAAAATTTATAATTAGATTCAAATTTCAAACCTTGAAATATATTCAAAGTTAGTAAAATTATAAATTTGTAGTAGTTTAGTAGAAAGAAATTATAAGTTTTTGAAAATATAACAACTTGAATTAGTTTCAAAATTTATAATTAGATTCAAATTTCAAACCATGAAATATATTCAAAGTTAGTGAAATTATAAATTTGTAGTAGTTTAGTAGAAGGAAATTATAAGTTTTTGAAAATATAAAAACTAAATATTACTAACTTTGAATATATATTTGAAATGAAAAATATGTTTCAAAGTTAAAACTTAGAATTAAAGAAGTTACAATAATATTCTTACAAACCTTGAAATATATTCAAAGTTAGTAAAATTATAAAATATAAGAACACAAGAGTTGTGATGTGAACTTGGAGCAATTTTATTAATATGTAATTTGATGTATAAAATTACATTCTTTTAAACATGCTCGCTAGTTTTTTTAATATAGCTGTAGGCTTTTCCTTTGGAACAGGTTGTTGTTGTTCCGGTTCGTCGTTGTCTTCTTCTTGATCTTCTTCATCTTCCGTCTCGTTGGTTTGATTCCCTTCTTCGCTTGTTCCGTCGCTCAATATTTGATCCATGTATGCTCTATTCTTTTTCTGTGAAAGCTCCGGTATTCCAAAGTTTCTTCGTTCTGCTCTGATCCAATCTCTGAATAGGACTCCTGTCTCCATTGCTTCTTCTCTCAGTGAATGTCGATGATCTCCAATCTGAAACCTTCCTTGGCTGAAAACGCTCTCCGATGCAACAGATGACGCTTGAATTGTCAAGATATCGCGGGCCATTTTTGAGAGTATTGGAAATTGTGCTTCTTGACTCTTCCAGTAATCCAATAGATCGTGAGTTCCAAAACTTGTCAGTTTCTTCGGATACTGGATCAAGTAGACTTGGAACTCGCTGTATTCCTCCCCGTAGTCATCTTGTTTTGAAAGCAGCCTCTGATCAAGTCCTCCGAAGCTGCTCATCCCAGCATGTCGTTAGCTTACTTGAGAAGTATTTTCACCGGTTGAAAGTATCGGTGCAGTTGGTGTAGCACTCTCTGCCCAAGCTCTGTACTTTGCGAAAATAGCCTAAAAATTAGTAGAAACTTTACCTCGAGCAACATCTACACTCGGGTACTTGTTAGTTGCAATTTCAACAGGTGTTATATCTAAATTTGTGTATATTTCCCGAACAAGTCGTTCAGTTAATTTTAATTTAAATGCAGGATGCAACACAGAAGCAATGTAAAAAAGTCGAGGAATTGAAAAAAAATATTTTTTAAACTTTTCAATCATGGCATCTACAGCCATTTTATATGAAGCATATTGCCTATATAATTTTAATAATTTGGATATGCCGGCTATATAGTATAACATAGTAGGAGTAGTTGGATAATACTGTCCAGAAAATTCTAAAGTAGCATGATAAAAATTTTCTAAAAACTGGAGGAGATGTTCAACAAGGTTCCAATCTTCCTCCTTAAGGTGGTAAATATCCATAAAATATTTATTATACATTTGAGTTATTGGTTCTCTATATTCGTAAGCAACCGTTAATGCTTCATATAGAGTGTTCCACCTAGTAGAAACTTCTTTTGGAACTCTCCTAATCGGCATTCCTAATTCTATACATTTTCTTTCCCATTCTCTTTTTCTTTGTTGATTTTTATTTCTAAAAATAAAGGCAATAGCTACTTTAATTTTTTCAATAATGTTGTTAAATAAGTCAAGACCATCCTTGACTACTAAGTTGTAGATATGACATGCACATCTAACATAAAAAAATTCCTCAAAAGGGGGGTTTAAAATAGGTCTTAAATTCCTAAGTGCTTCTATGTTGTTCGTAGCATTATCTACTGTAATACTAAAAACTTTATTAGTCAAACAATAAGTACGACAAACAGATGAAACAGTTTTGGAAATATAATTTCCCGTGTGTGGTTCAGCAACTACTTTATATGCAATTATACGTTTTTGGAAGACCCAATCAGGATCTATCCAATGAACAGTAACAGTAATATAATCGCAGTTATTAGTAGAATGACCCATATCAGTTGTAAGACATACTTTAGTGTCAAAGTTATCAAATAAATATCTCAAATAATCTCTATATTCATTTTTAAATTTAATAATATCATTTTTTACAGTTGTTCTTGGAAAACCTTTAAAGGAAGGATTATATGTAGCTTGGATATATCGAACTAAACCAGTAGAAGAAGGAAAACTGTAAGGCAAAACCTCTACTGCAACTAGTTTAGCAATATTTTCTCTATCCCTTTGTTTATCATAACTAAGAATTCCTCCTGTTGTTTGGTTAAGTTTAGTTTGGATACCCGAGGATGCGTCATGTGCTACCCTCCCCATGCTCGGTTCCAAGATAAATACCCCCAGCCCGCGTTGACCATTCCTTGGGATTTTTTTTAATAAGTGAGTTCTAATTTTACCCGTCCCACCTTCATTACCCCTAGTTCTAAACATCCACACATGTCCACAAAGACCACAAACGGCCGTCTAAGTATCCTTGTTCTTCTGTACAAATTCTCAAACCTCAGATCTATCCTTACGTTGAACCGGGGCTCTAGTGGGAGGTACGGGAGGAGGCAAGTCGGACTGAACTTCAGGTGGACTAGCCTCAAATTCACGTTGTTCTTCTAAATTAAACCCAGTTTCATAATTAAATTCCGCTTCTACGTTTTGTGAATCAAGAGGATTAAAGGAGCTAAAATAATGATAATATTAATTTTTCTCTATGTGTTGATTAGAACTACCAATAATTCCTTTACCCTTATTTCCCGAACGACCACGTGCCCGCCCCCCACTACTAGTTCCAATTGAACCTCTTTGAGACATAATTATAATTTATAGCAAATAAAATAAATATATCACAAAAATATAATTAAAGAGTAGAGATAGGAACGACCAACCAATATAGCCGTATAATTGAGATGAAGTTGAAACTTGAACCTTCAATTGATAGCAAGTTAGCAACTCCAAGTAAAACTTGATAAATAACCAAAATTGTGGAATTTAGATTTAGACAAGTAGCCAAAGTAACAAAATAGCAATATTGTAGATGATTTTGAGAGATTAGAGAGAGTTTGATGATTTTTGTGAATAATATGATGAAATAATGGGGTATTTATAAGAAAAAATAGTTAGGGGGGATTATGGGGTGGTTATGGGGTTAAAATAGTCGTTTTTGGCCGTTGCCCAACGGCTATTTCCTCAATAGAGCCGTTGGCAACGGCTATAATCTAAATAAAGCACTGCCACTGCCGAACCGGTCCGGTCCGATCCGGTCCGGTCCGGTTCCGGACCAAATTTCCTCCGGTCGATCCGGCCCAAATCCCTAAAATCGTTTCGCTACCGGACCAGTAGCCCCCCCCCCTTTAATTGATCCGATTCCAACCGGTCCGGGCCGATTTCCGATCCCTAACCGGTCCGGTCCGGTTGAAACCGGACCACTAGCCAGCCTTAGTTGGAGTTACGTTCTTGTTATTAAAATAAATGTTTCGTAACATTAATAAATTAACCATCTTTCTACCTATTTAAAGGCTCTTGATTACTAATAAATATTTCATCCGTCTCAAATTATTTTTCGTATTTCTATTTGATATGCCCTTAAAAAAGTTAGTTAGAAGGAATTTGACTATTTTTCCTTATTTATATCTTTAATATAATCTCTCTTCATTGAAAATTTACTTTATTTATGTGCCATCTCCATCTTCAACAACAATTACTACTAAGGATAAAATGAAAAAAAATTAATTAATTTTGTCTTGAACTTCTAAAATGATAAATAATTTGAATTATCTATTTTTAGAAATTACGATAAATAATTTGAGTTGGAGGAAGTAGAAATTAATTCCCTTATATTAGTCGTATATTGGCTTATTTTAACTCTAATTCCTCGTCTAGCTTTACTTATATAATAATTAATAGTACTGGACAAAATAAATATATGGACGAATCAATACTTTAAATAAAAGGTAGTATGTCTTGAACCCAAATAACGCTTAGTGGTGATATATTTAAACTTTGAAATTTGAATTCCTAAAATGTATTTTAACGTAAAAAAATAGTTCTTATATTTGATTCCTAAATATTAGGATTTTGAATTATAAAAGGAATATTCTAGTTGATTTAAATGTCCTAAATAATGAGATTTCCTACTACAATAAATAAAGTTTCAGTTGATTTCAAAATCCTAGATATTAGAAAATTAATAAAATGACTATTTTATTCAATGTCAGTTCTATTTTTAAAGGATAAAAAAGACGAACGATATTTCACTAAGAATTTTCTTGCTTTTAATATAGTATAAATAGATAAGCATAATATGTTATTGCATTTTTCATCTTTCTAAAGAATTAATACCGTCCGTAGTTAGACTATTTAGATATACTGGGTATAGATTTATAAAATTTCTAGCTTTTGCAAAAAGAAGAAACATGGCTAACTGATTACTTATAAGTCAGTGCTTCTCTATCCTGTATAAGGCTGGCAAGTTGGCCAAACGGGCCAAACGGGCTGTATAAGTCTCGTAGGCCGTTGTGCTGGTCCCGATTCAGTCATTAAATAAACGATTTAAACGGTCCCAGATTAAATGTGCTTTTATAGGAATCAGTTCGGGACCGAGCTTAGTAGCTCATGGTCCCGGGCTAAATGGACCAAGCCGGCGGTCCAAACAGGCTAAATGGGCCCAATGGTTATTATTATTATTTTTTTTGGTTTTTTTAATTAAATACAACTTAGAGACAAGAAGATGTTAAAAAAATATCTAAGGCAATGCCTTGTAATTTTATTATAGAATAGTAACTTAATTTTTGAATTCAAATTTAAATTCCTAATTTGCAAGTTTTCAGATTATGGCCGTTGGTCCAACGGCTAATTTTCAAAATAGCTGTTGGGACCGTTAGTCTTTCTCCCCTCTATAGAAGGAGCACAACAAGGTGCTAATACCACCATTGAGAAGAAAAAAGAACTAATCATGAAGTGCCTAAATTGCAAGTTATATATTATTTTTGAATTCAAATTTAAACTCCTAATTTGAAGTTATTGTGATAGAAAACAAACTTGCAAATATAATAATTAACATATTCTAAAAACTAGCAATTAATTTTCATAGCTATCTCTTACAAACTTCATAAATCCTTCAAGATTCGGAGGAAGTTCCGTTGGTGGTGGCGGAAAAGTAGCTTGTTCATCGCCGTTTCCATTGTCGGATGAAGCAGCATCCTCAGCAAGTTCAGCTAGTATTTCTTCATAAGCTTCGTCCATCTCTGGTTGTGATTTAGCAAGTCCAAAATTTCTTCTTTCTGAACGGATCCCATCTTTGAAAAGTACTGATTTTTCCAAGCTATCCCTCATAGGCTGTCTATGATCACCGATTTGAAGTCTTGCTTGATTGAAAGCGCTCTCCGATGCCATTGTTGAAGCTTGAATAGTTAAAATGTCTCGGGCCATCCTTGAAAGAACTGGAAAATATTTTTCTTTATCCTTCCACCATTGCAAAATATCAAAGGTACCGGCAGGATTCACTTCCTCGAGCCTCTGCGACAAATAAACTTCAAGCTCATTTAGTTGTGAAAAATCATTACTACTAGAACTAAAAGAACTCCTAAACCCTACCCAAACCCCAAGTGCTCTTACTCTGCAATTCTTTTAGAATATTGAGAATCAGAAGAAGGAGTTGGAACATTTGGTCTAGCATGATTTAATGCAACTTGATAAGCATTATAAATAGTTTCAACGCTTGTTCTAATTGAGGCTATTGCTTCCGGAAGTTTAGGCTCCTCATCATCTTCAAGTGCTAAATCCTTTAACAGTTTCATACCAAAATTGAGGACCTCCGAATTTCATACAAGGGTTTAACAAATTACCAACACCATAAATAATAGGTCAACATCAGGAGCATGACAAGTGAGTGTATCATAGTCCGGTTGAGTTTCATCAAAATCAATTTCCTCATCATCTTTTTCATTAATAGTAGTATAATCATTAGTTTAGAGAAAATTCATTTATTCATGGTCTAAAAAATCATCAAGTGCAATATTATGGTAAAGTTTAATGTCGATAAATTATAATAAACTATTATCGGTATCAAGAATAGCAGGTGCAGGACGGCTACGAGGTTTGGATCGGGGAGCCGGGGCCGGAGGAGCAAGAACAACAGTACCACTAGTTTCGGCAATCTTAGATTTTGCCTTATTCTTACTTTTACCGTGCCCAAAAATATTTCTTAAGGAAGACATCTTAATTGATCAAGTAATAGCAACTAAATAAAACAAACAAATCTATAACATTAAGACTTAAGAGTTGGAATGAGTTTACCGAATTGACGAGCAACTTGTTGAAAATTGATTATCGTTGAAGACTTGAAGACTCCAATTCACCAACTTCACAATTTTTTCACAAATTTTAACAACCTCAATATTTTTGACTATTTTTTTGAATAAAGTAACAATAGTTGCAAACTCACAATTTTTTCACTATTTTTTTTGATAAAGTAAATAATTGTAGCAAGTATTGAAGAAAATTAGAGAGAGATTTTGATAGATTGATATTGATTTTATTAAAAAAATGCAAGAATAAAAGGTATTTATAGTAGAAAATAGAAAAAAAGTGTAATAATAAAAAGTTTGAGTTTTAGAAATTAGTTGGGGAGGGGGAAAGAGGTTAAATGACTATTTTTTGAAGAGCCAACAACACTATTTTTTTTATATATAAAAAAATTCCGTTGGGCCTATTTGGCCAGGTCCAAACGGTCCCAATTTGTTTAGTCCATTTAATCTGTTTAGCCCGCGGTCCTGAGCCGGTCCAATTGCCGGCCTTAATCCTTTTACGAGAAAAAAAGGGTATTATCATAGTATCTTTTATCACCCGCACCTAATATTTTTAGGATAGGTTTATTAATCTATGCTTAACGCTTTACACTTCTGTAGGAAATAATTACAATAAAATCGAGGCACCGGGAAGTAAGTACATTGAGTGAATTTAATGAAATGGTTTAATTTTATTAATTTCTGTTCTAAATCGTCATAGAAAGTTAAAATTCACATAATTCCCCCCTCCCACCCCCCAACAGCCACTGTGACCCCTAAACCCTGCTATCCTGTGGCTATTGGGTAGAGGGAAGGCCTCAATGAGTGGTTTATGGTGGGAATTAAATTAAATTTTAGAAATTATATGAAAATTATTAAGAAGTAAAAAAAATCATTTCACAATTAATAATCCTAGTGTTGAGAAAACTCTCAAAGTTCAAACCTATTGGCTCTGGGAAGGCAAAAAGAGAGAAAAACCTTAAGGGGAAGACGTTTTCGTGTCTCTCATTATGTAACATATGAGGTTGCGGCAATGCTTCTAACTGTAACTCACTTTGGGAAATCTTTGAATAGGCAGCAGGCAAGTGTACTGTTGTCAACTTTTATTCAACAAGTTTTGAGAGTATTAATTTCTCTAAAATGACGAAGGGCAAACTAGTCATTTCTATAGGCTTCAGATGGCAAAGTGGTAATTTGACATTTTCTGGAATAAGGTTTTCATTCTCACTCGACGCTGTGGTGGAGACAACTGAAAACCATGTAAAGTTTGCTATAAAAGTTGGAGTGTTAAGCCAACCTATTCTACTTTCCATCCATAGGGTTAGGATGGAGATTTTTTATTTTCTTATTTTTCAGAGGAGTGAGATGATTTGGTGTCATAAGCTGGCCACTATTGACATAAAATTGTTCTTCCAACTTTCTATTTATTTAATTTAGCTTTTTTGGTTCTGTTTTAGAGTTTGGTAAAACATGACCTAGTACCTATATATAGAATTACGCAAATATAGTAGCTCTAGTAGTAAACTATCAACTGTCCAACTTTTCTAACGTTAGATTATTGGCAAATAAAAAACATACTGGTCGGCTAAAACTAATTGTATTCGTTAGATTAAAAGTTTATAAAATATGCATATTTTTGTATATAATACATATATATAAAAGAAATATTTATATTTTTTTGATTATTACTTTTAGAAGCGACTAAAAATATACATGTCTTAAGATTATTCCGGTGAAGTCGTAATTCCATCAGTTGCTACTTTTATAGCTTTGGTATAGGCATCTCGCTTAGTGTATTGCAAAAATATTAAGCTTCAAGTATCCATCCTAAACGATTAATGTTGCACAAAATACGTTCTTCGGTTGTAAATAGATTTACTCGTTATTAACATAGAAAGAAAGGAAAAAAAAGAAAAAGAAAATAGAATGTCGCCCATAGTATATATTGTCCGCTTTTGTATATGTCATCATCAATCTCAAAAGTGTGCGTACCATATGAACGTGTGTTATGCCTGATAAAGCTCAGTATGCCCTTTTTTTTTAGAAATTTACCAACCTAGAAACCTGCCAATCCTGTTTGAAACGTTTTTGTTTGGCGGACGCAAAAACATTAGGTGAATTACTTCTATCTATCCAAGTTTTACTGGATAGAGTTTAGTCGGTACTAGTTCTGTGAGAGACAAAGGTACCTTGTGGAGTTAGGCAAGGTACAAGTGACTCGATCACCGTAATCATAAAGAAAAAAGAAATTGATAGGTCTCTGTTGACTAAGAAAGTATAGCAGTATTTGTATGGTATAAAATTACTATAATTATATGTGGACCAAGTCGACATTAAGAAAGCCTTTGAAGGCTGCCACGTGTCGTCAACAAGATGTAATAATTTGGCTTCAAAAGGTCGATATCATGAAAAAACAACATGTCGTCGACAAGGTCGAGGTGGCTCAATAGAGCACGAGGACAAGGACGAGGACGAGGACGAGGACGAGGACGAGGACGAGTATTGCTTCTATTAAAGCAGCAACGACTAGTTCTATGTTGATGGTTCCCCAGAGAATATTCCAATGAATATTCTTCCCAGTTGTACTATTTAGGGTTTTATGACCCATGTACTCTTATAAATAGAAATATATGTAGTCATAGAGGGCATTTGACACTCATTGTAAAGAACAACTCATTTACATTCTCTGAAGATTCTTCCTTTATCACATAATACAAAGTTCACCTTTTTTGTGTCTTTATCTATCTTTTCTTCCCCGATCCAAGGAGGATCCAAATATTCAAAGGCTTATCATTATCTATCCTTGTCAGAGGAATTATCGGAAAATCTCACCTTTTTTGCGTGACATCCATTCTTTTATTTATTTAAATGCCATTTATTGTTATCTATTGCTATTTATTGCTATCTTCCATATTCTTGGGTCATTGATTATACCATTATTATTGTCATTCATTGCTACTCAATAGCACTCGTGGGACCTTACTACAAAAATATTTGGTCTATCTTTCAGATATTAATATTTGCTAAGATTAACCCTACTTCATTACAGAATTCAATTGTATAAACCTAGATCTAAATTTTGGGACATATATTTTTGCATCGTCTATGGGAATTTTCTCGATCAACGTTTTAGTTTCCATTAGATCCATAACTAGCATGACTTGTGAATCTAACAAACCACAAAGTTTATCTTTTTTCTCTGTGTGAAAAAAAATCTCTATGGCGGGTAACCAAAAGAAACGAAACAAAAGCAACAGATAATGTTTCCCTCAACCTCATGAGTGCCATCAACGAAAGTTATGACACCCACGATGAGCAGGTAACACCCACGACCTCTCCTAGACGAGAGAGGTCGCCTGCACCTTTCTGCAGCGTGCTAACTTATACTCTGGCCAGCGTGCTCAATAAGCAAGCCTCATGCACGACCACAGAAACCACGAGAGTCCATGCAGCACATCGCAGGAACGAACATGACGAGCAACCAAGCCCTTCGACTTCAGGTAGAACTCACACTATTATTGACAGTGCAGGTGACAGAGCCGTCGCCGCCGTGTTGAAAAGAATGGAAGAAATAGAAACGAGAACAAGGAGCTCAGGGACCAAATGAAAGAGCACCAGGAACGTGTAGACAACATACTAGGTGCTCCCAAATTATTACCGAAAAGAGACACTGGCAGATTCGTGGAACAGCCGTACAGGGAAGAAGCGGCTCCGCACACCATACCTAAAACCTTCGAGATTCCCCCATATCTCAGAATCTACGACGGGATGACAAATCCCGAAGATCATGTAACCCACTATGTCATCGCCGTGAAAGTCAACGACCTCACCAAAGAGCAGGTGTCCTCCATCTTGCTGAAAAAGTTTGAAGAGACTCTCACTGGAGGAGCATTGACATGGTACTCGCAGCTGCCCACTTATTCCGTAGAAACATTAAAAGAGATAGCCGATAAGTTCGTAACAGTGCATGCTGGGGCCAAGAAAGCTGAAACAAGGGTGAATGATATCTTCACCATCAAACAATCCCAGGAGAATGATTGAAGGACTTCCTCCCCCATTCAACAGGGTGAGGATGACCTTGCCAAACGTCTTCGAAGGATTGCCGTGGCAATCTTTTAGAATGGGTTGAGTAGAGAGGGATCGAGGGCGGCCAGAAAACCACTGAGTTGACTAATGAAATACCCACCGGCCACTTGGGACGAAATCCATAATGCCTACTGTGTCGAGGTTAGAGCAGACGACGACGGCCTCAATGGACCATCTTGACGAATCAGGAAAGAGCGCATGGATAATACAAGAAGGAATCATCCCATATTGCGACCAGGCAGGGAACGACACCAACCATATGTTAGGGCACATGTCCCTCCTTTCGTTATGAAGATGGCCAATCTAGGTCAAGATCAGGCACTCACTGGAACGATCGAGGTATGCCCCTTACTATCTGCTCACAACTTTTGTGTGTATGTTACAGAGATGGTCTATGCTCTTGAGAAGCTCGAAACAAAGCTAAAATGGCCATCAAATATGAGATCCGACCCAAGCACCAGGAAATCTGACGCCCTCCGCGAATTCCACCAAGAACGTGGACAAAAAATAGAAGATTGCATTGCCCTAAGACTAGAAGTAGAAAATTTCCTGAAGCAAGGGCATCTCAAAGAACTACTCAACAACAAAGGCATGAACACCTTAGCGAGGGGTCGAGAATGTCCAGGCCAACAAAGCCGCCTTCGCCAGCTCGCCCATCAATATGATCATTGGTGGCAGCGACGCCTCAATCAACGGCATCAAATTCACCGCCACCCACAAGCTCAAAAGAACGATCATCCAAGAACTGTATGACATACTCAAAGAAAGTATCATCTTCAATGAGTTAGATGCCGATGGTTTGACTTTCCCTCACAATGATGCACTAGTCACTACTTTATGAATTTTAGATACCGATGATAAGAGAATTATGGTAGATTACAGAAGTGGGACGTGCATCATCCATTCCCGAGTCCTCACACATATGAGACATGAGGATAATATAGTGGCGTGCTGCATTACACTAACTGGTTTTAATAATGCAGTTGAACGGACTTGAGAGAAATTACATTCCCCGTCCTCGCCGGAGGGGTGACTCTAGAGACAATATTCAATGTCATGGACCAGGACACTACATACAATGCCATCATGGGACGACCATGGACACACCCTATGAGAGCCACCCCCCTCCAGCTTATACTAAGTGATCAAATTCCCAAAACCTTAGGGAATATTTAGCATACGAGGGGAACGACGTACATCCTGGGAATGATATCGAATCGCCATGGACGGTATGGCAACTCAACAAAAGAAAGATAAGGGAAAAGAAGCATAGCAATCAACAGGGTCGAGGTCTCCACAAGTCGAAGCCAAAGAAGTCTTTATGGATCCGGAGATGGTCGAAGCCGCAGGGTCAACCATAGAGGACCTCGACCCCGTCCAGCTAGATCAAAGAGACCTTAGCAAAAAGGCCTATATCGACTGCAAACTCCGAGATCCAGGTAAATTTAGTCAATTCTTAGTAACTAATGCAGATTTATTTGCCTTTAGCCATGCAGATATGCCAGGCATCCCCAAGAAAGTTGCCACGCACATACTAAATGTCGACCCTCTTTACCCCTAGTAAGACATGTCCGACAAAAGTTCAACCCCACAATCGATGAGGCCGTCCATGAAGAAGTAGAAAAGTTATTGGCCAATGGCTCTATCAGGGAATAGAAGTACCCCAGATGGATTGCCAATGTGGTGATGGTTAAAAAGAAAAACGGGAAATGGAGGATGTGTGTGGACTTCAAAGACCTGAACAAAGCATGCCCAAAGGATTCATCTCCGTTGCCACATATCGACCAACTCATCGATGCAATAGCAGGACACGAGTTGCTAAGCTTTCTGGACGCCTACTCAGCTTACAACCAAATACTCATGGAGGAAGAAGACCAAGAGAATACTACGTTCATCACCCACAGGGGAACGTATTGTTATAGGGTCATGCTTTTCGTGTTGAAGAATGCAAGGGATACCTATCAAAGGTCACGAAAATGTTCAAAGATCAACTCGGAAAAACCAGGGAGGTATATATAGATGACATGTTGGTCAAGTCCGTGAAGGCAGAGGATCATATCGACCACCTGAAGGAAGCCTTTGACATACTAAGAAAGTAAGGAATAAAACAAAACCCCGAGAAATACGCGTTTGGCGTAGCCTCAGGAAACTTTTTGGGCTTCTTGGTATCACAAAAAAGAATTGAGGTCAACCCAGATCAAATTACGGCTATCGACGGGATACCGGAACAATTGACCACTAAGAAGCAAGTCCAGAGACTGACCGATCGAATCGCTGCCCTGCCCAGATTCATCTCGCAGTAGTCTGATATGTGTCACAGGTTTTTCAACGTACTTAAAAAGGACAGCGGCCTCGAATGGGTGCCCGAGTGTGTACAAGCATTACGAGAACTGAAGTAGTACCTGTCATCACCACCCTCGCTCTCAAAGCCCCAACCCGATGAATGCCTCCTCATTTACCTTGCCGTCTCGAAAGTAGCGGTAAGTGCGGTCCTGGTTTGAGAAAACAAAGGTACAAAATCTCCTATTTATTATATCAATAAAATACTTGTCGATGCCGAGATGAGGTACCCTCACCTCGAGAAACTGGCCTTGGCGCTGGTCGTAGCTTCACGAAAGCTCAGACCACATTTCCAATGCCATCCGATCTCGGTAGTTACCACTTTCCCTTTAAGAAGCATATTGCACAAACCCCAGCTGTCGGGTAGGTTGGCCAAGTGGGCCATTGAATTAAGCGAGAATTTCATCGCTTATCAGCCTCACACAGCAATAAAGTTGCAAGTGCTCGCCGACTTCGTCGCACACTTTAGCGCAAAAGTAATGCTTGAGGCTAAAAAAGAAGCCACTCAAACTTCTCTTCAAACACAGAACCTCTGGATCCTATACACCGATATCGCGTCCAATGCCTGCGGATCCGGACTGGGACTCGTGCTCGAGGTTCCCAATGGCGAAATAATTCGTCAATCCATAAGGTGCCCAGATATGACTAATAACGAGGTCGAGTATGAGGCTGTAATTGTAGGATTGAGACTAGCGCTCAAGTATGTGGCGAAGCGATTGAAGCTCCGTTGTGATTCTTAGCTTGTAGTCAACTACGTTACTGGGATTTTCCAAATCAAAGAGCAGAGGTTATAGAAATATCAGACCAAGATATGCAGATTGCTGTCCAATTTCAACGAGTGCGTTCGACCAAATCCCACGAACCCAGAACATCGAAGCAGATGGCCTCGCCAAGTTGGCTACGATCACCAAAAGCAAAACGATCAGGGACATGAGTGTATTTCATCTCCTCAGCTCGGCATTAGAACACATCGAGGTAAGATCTGTAAATTTAACTTGGGACTGGCGTAATTGTATTATTAACTATTTGCAGGATGGCGCCCTCCCAAGCAAAAAAAAGAAGCTAAAAAGCTAAGAATGCAACCCGCAAGATACAACCTCCTTCATAACGACTTGTATAAAAGAACGTATGATGGCCCTTTGGAAAAATGCTTAGGCCCAAACCAAACCCAATGCATTCTCGAGGAAATCCATGAAGGTTATTGCGACGCTCATTTCGGTGATCGAGCACTTGTCAGGTGCCTCATACGGGCCGGGTATTACTAGCCCACCATGAAAAAAGACGCCTTAGAATTTATAAAGAAATACGAGCAGTGTCAAAAATACGCCCCAATAATCTACCGAGCAGGAGAACACCTCCACTCTATCATCTCCCCATGGCTATTTATTAAATGGGGAATGGACATCATGGGACCGCTTCCGCCAGGACGAGGTAACGTAAAATTTCTTTTAGTTTTAACTGATTATTTCTCTAAGTAGGTTGAAATAGGAGCATTCTCCCAAGTTCGCGAGCAAGGGGTAATCGCCTTCATATGGAAAAACATCATCTGCCGATTTGGCCTACCCAAAGAGATAAGCTGTGATAACAAGCCCCAGTTCAGGGGGGGAGAAAAACTACCGATTTCTTCGAGAAGTGGCACATTAAAAGGATACTTTAAACTCCTTAACACCCAACTGGCAACGGACAAGCAAGATCTTTCAATAAGTCTATCTTAAACATCATGAAGGAGAAACTCGAAGAGGCGAAGGGATTGTGGCCGGAAATACTCCCAGAAGTATTATGGGTGCGCATAACTACCCCAAAGACGAACACATGAGAGACTCCTTATTCTCTAGTCTACGGAACGGAAGCAGTTATACCAGTCGAAGTCAGAGTCTCCAAACCGAGGTACTTCCATGAAAGCGGCACCAGCAATGACGAGAATATGAGACAAGATCTCGACAAGGTCGAAGAGCGACGAGACATGGAATACATAAGGATGTTCACTCAGAAACATCAAGCAGAACGCTACTACTACAAAAAGGCAAAGGTTCGATTGCTCAAGATCGGGGACTACGTGCTCAAAGCCAAGACCCAAGCAAACAGGGACCCACGAGACGTCAGGTTAGGAACCAACTGGGACGGACTATATAAAATTATAGGCAAAGCAGACAAGGGTTCGTTCCAATTACTATGGAAGGGAAGCTCCTACCGAAAAAAATTGGAATATCCGCCATCTCAAGTACTTCAACTTCTGAAAAAAAAGAAATGCCCTGTAAGTCGTACTCTTTTTTCCCTCACTTGATTTTTGTCTCAATAGGGTTTTCTCAAGGAGGTTTTTAACGAGGCGACGAGTGGAAAACTTTGAGTTGGAGTACACGAGAGCAGACATATTTATCATTGCCCCACTCCTCAAGAATCGCCAAGTCGAACAATGAGGGGACTAGATATACTAGGACTGGGACTTGAATGCCAGCTGTTGCACCCTATTTTGCTCTAGTCAAAACAAGATTCAACTTGTAGTTTCTCTGTTGTTGATAAAGAGAGTCGCCACCTAATATTTAAAGGTATACTAGGGTACCTATTTAATTACTAAATCGTATTCTTTATTAGTCTACTAACCGGTGAGATTATGGCTAAGGGTTCTTGTTCTTCTAAGGGAAAGATCCTAGGCATCCCTTAAAATCTACATGAGATATCTCCATAGGATTTAGACTAGATTTGGAATAATTTATTTATACTATGCCTTAACTAGTGTTATAAGATATGGCTTACCGTATGTTAGGACATAATTCTTACAAAGGGAGGGTGTAGTTTTAAAAAGTTATGAATTTATAGAGGAAAATAACATTAGTGTACATATACTTGAAAAGAGCTTTTGAAAAGAGATATATAGTATTTGTATTTAAGAAAGCATGTGAAAGAGAAATTAAATTATACACTTGTTCCTAAGGCATGAGTAGGCCTAAATATACCTTGATCTTTTAGACTTGAAGAAAAGTAATTTATTGAAAAACCTTTTTTTTG
>MCJB01048970.1:43648-57771 GCA_002018475.1 Nicotiana obtusifolia
TATAGACTTGAAGAAAAGCCATTTTTGAAAATTCTTTTGGAGGGACAACACTTCATATTTTCGAAATAATTTGATTCCCTTTTGGAGATAAAAACTTGCGTTTCCGATATGATTTTTCCTTTTTGAAAGGTGTGGCTGCCGTCCTTTGGGCTTCAAAATCTTTTAAGAAAAAAGGTGAGAAAAAACATAGTAATGATATAAACAGATTGTAATTAGCAAATGGGGATTAGTCACTAACTAATTCTTTTTTAATCCTATGTTATTTAAGGCTTGCCTATGTTTTATATGACTTAAGGAATAGAATAAAGTATACAATTCAATATATGAGTGTTGTACACATGTGAGATAGAATAATCAACAATGAAAGTGCAACAAGGCAGTAGACTAAGTTAACGAAGTAGTAAATAATAGTAAAGAAATTTAGAGGGAAAGGATTGGACTCTAATATTTGGGCCTCAAAGAGGCAAGCCCAGCAGTAAAAGATGTGGCTACAACTGACTTCAGACTTCCAGATGCAGTAGTACTAGGCTTGGGTTTGAGTTCCTTAGGAACTCAGCAGGCCCAAACAGATGTACATGTTAAAAAAAAGGTCATTAGATATAGATTATGCATGTTCAATTATGTATGAAACACATAAACAAATGATTGGAGCAAAATATAACAAAATTTCAATACTCAAATACTATGAGAAACTTATATTAATGTGGTGGTTATACATGGCAAATAATTTACATTGAAAACCTTTCATTGTCATTAAACACTAAACCCCTAAAGAACAACAATTGTCAATGAATGAAGGGTTAAGAAGAGAGTTCTACTCAACGTACATGCCCCCTCTGAATCCCCCGACACTTCAAAGTTCCCAAGGTTCTCAAGGCCCAGGGCAATGCTTGTGCCAGGGAGAGCACCCCAACCTAGAGTTAAACTCTACTCCCAAATACCCTTAACCACTAATGTCCCATTTTTCCTTATCGGTTTAAGTGCCAATGAGGCCTTTCAATGTAAACTAACTACCATAATACTCCCTAGCGTAGAAGTATACTTTTTCCTTGATAGAATATTATAAGGACACAAGAACAGTTTCATTTCTAATGCCAAATGAGTGATACACATACTAAGCAAGTCTAAAGGTCAAATTTCAAACACTTGTGGGGAGGGGGAAGGAATAGACATTATGGCATTACTGTAAAGATCTACACACTTAGGATCACATTTAAAGGGTAGGTAAAGAACACACAACTCAGATATGCAACAACCCAGAAATATAGGTGCTTTTGCCTTGGCAGATTAACTATAGATTGATTAACTTGGATCTTATTACCAGCACATGTGTAGGTTAACAACACTACTTGGAACTTTTAAAAGCATTAGTAAAGGTTCAGACAAACATTTATAATTGGCAAGTTTTACGGATGTTATTAGGGATACCAAAACATGATCAAAACTCTTCATAGGACTACAAATTTTCAGGTTTAAACAATGGAATTCCTAGAATTCTTAACAGGATCAGAGATAACCAATCTTACTTCATTTTTGGAATTGAGGACAGAATCACATCTCTATAGTATTAACATTAGGTAAACTATTATGTCCAAGCAACAACAATAAGAAATCCTCCTAGGGTTTACAAACTAAGTTAAGTTCATCAGTAGGGAAAAAAAGGACCAAGTGCAATTTCAAGACAAAGTGTAGGAACATGAGGTCATGCAGATACTTTACATGAGGTTATAATCTTACAGAAGACAGGGTAAACTTCACAAAGTTAGCAATGTCACAAAGATTAAAGACAAGAAAAGTGCTATACCAAACAGGTTTAACTCAGTCATGTAACTGAGAGTTCCATCTAAACATTTTAAATCAACTACTCATAGATACTTTACATGAGGTTATAATCTTACAGAAGACAGGGTAAACTTCACAAAGTCAGCAATGTCACTAAAAAGATTAAAGACAAGAAAAGTGCTTTACCAAACAAGTTTAACTCAGCCATGTAACTGAGAGTTCCATCTAAACATGAGGCAGTTATGTTTAACTTGACAACAATTACCATTCAACTATATCAAACATAACTATGACCTATTCTTTTAATGAAAATGGATAACTTAATCTTAATATAGTATATACAGAAGGGTTATTGATATTCATAAGAGTTCAGTTAGTAAGACTGTTTCATATATGTGGAACCAACAATTAGACATGAACATAAGACTATCATAATAATAACTCACAAAGCTGCTCTTAGAGTTAATAGACACAGGTATAGAGAAATAGAGCACTTAAACACTTACACTTCTCATGCTTCAGTTAAATGGTGAAGGATATAAACTTATAAGTTTCAATTTTATCCTAATTAGGATTATCAACAATAATCTCGACTAAAAGCAATAGAATATAGGAAAATAGTGTGTAGGGATAAAGATCACAATAGAACCATTGACAGATAATCTGAAGTTTAGACAAGCATGGAAAGTCATTGAGGCATATTAAGGAAAAAACTTAACCATGTAGACTATTTAGGCTTAGAAATGAAAATCATTAAGGTCATATAACAGTCTAGTCAATACCAATTAAAGATTTTCAGAAACTTGACAAGTGACCACAGATCAATAACACCTTATCATGAACTGGAGATAGCATTTCTATACTAATGACAAACATCATAAACAACTACAGTTAACAGAAGACAACAAGTATTTTCATAACATTCAAATAAGATTATCAAAAGAGAAGAGTTGGAGGAATACTGACCTTCTCTAGGGCAACAGACTAAACAAGGATTTCTTTTAATTGCTTAAGACCCAAAGATTCAAGCTCAAAGCAGTGAAAGTACTCAGAAATGAAAGAGAAAAACCAGAAATCAGTAAGAAACCATAGATTTATGAAATCTTAGAATTACTTCTGTGTTTGTATTAGCTCTTAGGTGACTTTTTGGTTGTGTTAGGCGAGAACATTAAAGCCCCTATTTATAGTGTCATTTAAGGTTCTAAGGCTTCAACAAATTCAAAATCATGAGTGGAAGATGACGGATGGTAGGTGATATGAGCACGCTTGAGTGAAATCGGAAAGGAACAGAGGGGGAAAACAATGTCGAATTTATCTGAGCACGAGGAGGTCGACCGTTGAAGCCTTTGGACCAGCGGTTAAACCCTAATGTCTAGAGGTCACTGCGTTTGACCTCTAGACATCAAATACTCATGATGAACCCTGAGAAAGACTCTATGCATGCTCCGATTTGATAACTCATGAGAGAAATTAGATGATTTGAGGTTTTCCCTTTCGAGCTTAGGGTTTCAGATTTGAGATTTTGAATTGTAACGATGGAATTGAAAATGTTCAGGCAGGATTCACGGTGTAGCAGGGACAGAAGGGATTATTTTGAGTGACCTTGCACAAATTTGTGCAAGGTTTTGGAAATTAATAGGCTGATGGGGATGGGAGAAAAGAGAAAGGAAAGGGAAAGAGAGGCGGCAGGGGAGGTGGAAAATGATTGGGGTTTGGGTAGGCTCGGAGGCCGTCTCTAAGTTTAAAACGGGAGATAGAATGGGAGCCGTTGGATCTGTTGATCAACGGCTCCAATTTTTTCGATATTTAGGGATTTTAGAAATAATTTAATTGGGAAAATCGACGGTCCTTGGATCTTTTTGATCTGACGGTGGAGATTAAGTCTTATAAGACTAAAGAATAAATAGGAAAATGAGGATTAAATGCGGACTGTTGATGAGATAGATCAACAGTCCGGATTCATTTGTGTTTTCTTTGTGAGTGAGAGAGATGAGCGACGTGGCACATGGTGATTGGTTCGAATATAATTGCTCGCATTGCCAACAAGGATTGGTGGGGTTGTTTGGGTTGGGTATTATCAGACTGGGCTTGTACATTTGGGCCAAAATGAATTTAAAAGATGGCCACTTTGTATTTAGTTGAGAATTTTAATTGTAGCCTTTTTTCTTTTAATCCTTTTTGAAATTAATTTAAACAAACTTAACTAATTTCCAATAAAATGTAGTAAAATCATAATTGTCAAATATACTACTAATTATTGTAATTATTTATAAAATACTTTATCTCCTAAATTATGACACTAACTTCAAATTATTAACATAGTGACCTATTTAACTAAAATTGAGAAATGACTCATTAAATTAATTATAAAACTTATACGGTGCATTTTATTTTAATAATCTAAACAATGATAAGTATATTTATAACTACATAATACTGATGCCAGGTGATTATTTTCGAAACTATTAGTTAATTAATTTGTACAAACATGCATTTATTACTAGAAAACACTTTCAAAATATTTATTGTAAATTATTATGTATAAATAAATTAATTTTAAAAGGGAGGGTCAAAGTTGGCGTCAACACCAGCCAACACCTGAAACTTGTTATTTGCTCCAAAAGCCACCTAAGGGAGAAATGATGTAATTGGAACAATGATGTTGAAATAATAAAGATTCATCTCTGATCGAAACTGCTCTCCAAAATATATCTTCGACCAGTTCAAACATTACCTATAGGCTCTCGGCCACGACTTAATCAGAAGTACGTTCGACCAGTTCGAACAACACCTATTGGCCCTTAACCATGACTTAATCAGAGGTATGTTTGACCAGTTCAAAGAACACATATCGGCCTTCGGCCATGACTTAATCAGAGTATGTTCGACCAGTTCGAACAGCACCTATTGACTCTCGGCCACGACTTAATCAGAGGTACGTTCGACCAGCTCGAACAACACTTAACGGCCCTCGGCCTCGATTTAACTCAAAAGTATGTTTGACCAGCTCGAATAACACGTAATGGCCCTCAGCCTCGACTTAACTTAAAGGTACATTTGACCAGCTTGAACAATACTTATCGGCCCTTGGCCATGACTTAACTTAAAGGTATGTTCGATCAGATCGAAAAACACCTATCAGACCTTAGCCGCATCTTAACTAAGAGGTACATTCAACTAATTTGAACAAAGGCCGATATGGCTCATAGCCACTCAACCCCACGGTTATGGCAACCTAGAGGATAACAACGAAGAAAGGAAGTATAGAAGCAAAACACACAAGTACAGAAACAAAACACACAAAGATAAGAAAGGTGCATATAAAACAAAACCCAACTTTGATATTTAGATAAAGTGTCTTTACAAAGGTGCTCGAAGACACCACAAAAAATACAAGAAGTTAAATAAAACAAAGGAAGAATATCTAGTGGCCATCATCACCCTGGTCTCCGACGTACTTTCCATCCTCGCCTCGACCATAAGCGGAGTCATACCAAGCGATATCCGCAAGCTGATCCACACCCCCTTCATCATCTTCGTCGGAATCGCGCTGAAGTGTGGCGGGATCATAGTCACAGGAAAGCTGGGCCTCACGAGCCTTAACTCGAGCCTCCTCGAGGGCCATCTTGGAGATAGAGCCCGTCTTATTCAATTCAAAGATCACATTCAAATTAGGCTTCAGTGTGGATCCAGTCCTCATATCTCTCTCGAGGAATATCAGGAAACTAAGAGGCGTGAGACGTAGAGGGCCACTCGAGCAATCAGGCATTTCCGGCTTTAAGAACAGCAACTCGCTCGAGCAGCTCGGAGTTCCCCTTACCGAACTCTCTAATCCTCTCATCGAGCATGGCTTCTTTAGCTTCGTCGCTGATTGAATGTTATCTCGTTCAGAATGGAGAGTCCTATTTGCCAACTCTAGAATGTCAACCTTCCTCCGATCAACCAGTCGGGAGGACTCCGCCTGCTCGAACATTTGTAGCTTCTCGGCGACCTCCCTCTTGAGAGCGTCCATTTGAAATTGGCACCTGTCCAACTGACTTTGCAGTTAAACCACTTGACTCTAGAGGTTGCTGCATTGGGCCTCCACGCCCTTGCTTAGCTCGAGCTCCTCCTCTTTTCTCTTCAATGCTCCGTCGAGAATGCTGAACCTCTCCACGACCGCCATCAGCTCCTCATAGTTTTTCTTCAACTCCTCCCTCACGGCCGGCACACCGCCGTCCTCGCGAAGCCGCCTCTGGGCGTCCCGGTACTTTTTGCGAAACTCTTGGTACTTGCCCTTCAGCATCTGATAAATCTCTTTCCGTTTCTTCTCCTATCACGCACTTTCAATCTCTATAATAATAGTCTAAAAATCAAAGAAAAGTAAAATTTAAACCCAAGAAGCAAGTCAAAGCAAAGAAAAAAGAACAAGGAATGACTACACTTACCTTGAGGGCGAGGCCAGAAATGCTCTTAGACAAGGTGCCATCAGTCAGTTCCTAGAGAGTCACCTGCTTGTCTTCGGAGCAGAGAGGATCGAGAGCGTTGACCACGTCCTCGATATTCTTCAGCAAATCCCAATCCCTGGGAATTGGTATTGTCCTTAAACCCCCCTCCGTCCTCACCTCGACCTGGGTAGTCCCCTCGTCAGTCATCTTAAGATCATAAAAGTCCATGTCAGAACCCGATTTGTTGCCATGATTGACGACACCCTTGCCTTTGTCCCCATCGACAGGAGAAGCATCCCCTACCGGCCTAGAAGAAGATGCCTCCTCTTGTCCTAAAGGTGCGAAGCTATCACCAAATGTCCCTCTGCATCCTTCCCCTCCTCGGGACACGAAAGCACGCCCACATTGGTCTCTTCTAGCTAAGAGGCCTTAGAGGTCGCCCCAACATCATCCCCAATATTTATTGCCGCTGTCTCTCGTATCATGAACTCATCCCCTAACGATTTGAAAGACGAGGGAACTCCTCCTACGTCCACGGTCTTCCTATTGAGGGGCCTCAAGTCTACATCACAAGGAGAGACCTCATCATCTTCGTCGATGAGTGAAAACGGGGGCGGAGGCAGAGGCAGAGGCAGAAGGCATAGCGTCCCTTTTCCTCCTAAACAAGGGCACAGGTGTCCGGCTTCTTCGTGTAGCCCCCTGAACGGAACCTAGAGAAAACACAAAAAGTAAGCACGACAACATAAACCAATACGAATACGGCGACGACCAGAAGAAGGAAATCACCTATCGAAAGGAGGGTCGGTTTGAACTTCTGAAAGAAGCTCATCAGTCACGGTTCCCCACAGTGCAGGGAGAACATGCCTGACTCAATCGGTGAGATAGGTCACCAATTAAAAGAGGTAGACCAGTGGCTATAGAAAAAGAAGGATTACTCGACCAGCTAGGAATGAACAAAATATTTGAAAGGCTAAAGGCAAAAACACTAGTACTTACGAGTGTGGTTCCAGGTCTCAAGGAAACCAGTAACATCAGCTACGACGACCTCAGTATTGACGAGGAAATAATCGAGCCAAAACTGCCGGCTACCTTTATCGTCCATTTTCACTATCAAACAATTTCCTTCACGGTGTCGAAGATTCAACATCTTTTCTCGATAAAAATGGGGTGCAAAAAGATGTACCAAGTGATGCACGTGACCTCAACCCGGCCACTTCGGTAAACTTTGACATCATCTTGATCATTTTTTAAACATAAGGGTGAGCTGAACAGGGCAAATGTTGTAATGGTGACAAAATTCCTCCACTAGCGGAAGGAGGGGGAACAAATAACCGATGGCGAATAGGTAGTCATAGAGAGCACATTACCCAGGATGGTGGATGTGTACTTCGTAACTACCAGCGGAACTAGCTCCAAGTGGTCAGGAAGGCCAAATTTGGTTTTAAACTCAACCAAGCACTTAACCATCATCGTGGATTGGAATTTCTCGGTCATCACTTCCGGTAGCCATCGGAGATCAGGTTTAGCATTAGGATAACAGGGGATGATCTCCTCCCTGAAGGAAGAGCCTCCTCTTCAACGGTGGCGACAGTGTCTTCCCCGTGAACAGGAAATATAACAACCAAGGGGATGGGGTGGTTCTCCTCATTTATATCAGAAGTAGCATTCGATATGGTTATGGTATCTGAGAAAAGTGAAGAAAGTAAATCTGGAATTATGAGAGACTGTTATGAAGCATGGGGAGGAAATTCGAAGGAGAGTCCAAAGATTGTAAAGTTTGGGTTCTGGTAGAACAAGCCCTATTTATAAAGATGAAGACACCGAACCCGAGACGGTTCATCATGATTGACACCAGAATCAAAACGGCAGAGCCAATCAAAAGAAATATATGAATCGATGCGACACGTCGTGAATAGAAGTCATCATGACAAATGACGTCATGACGTCACATCTTTTCCTTGACAAGATGGCTCCAATAAATCACCCTGGAAGATTAAGCTTTTAAAATTGCGGTCCACGAAAAGGCACGTCGCTCGTTTTTCGCAATAACCACAACTGCTGTTATCCGCTCATTATACTCGCCTACGAGGACGACCTCAATGAGCGTAGGGACTAACTGTATCGGCTAAAATGACCATAATTATATGTGGACCAAGTCGACATTAAGAAAGCCTTCGAAGGCTGCCACGTGTCATCAACAGGATGTAATAATTTGGCTTCAAAAGGTCGATGTCATGAGAAAATAACATATCGTCGGCGAGGTCGAGGTGGCTCAATAGAGAATGAGGACGAGCATTCCTTCTATTAAAGCAGTAACTAGTAGTTCCGTGGTGATGGTTCCTCCAATTGTACTATTTAGGATTTTATGACCCATGTACTCTTATAAAAAGAAATATATGTAGTTATAGAGGGCATTGACACTCATTGTAAAGATAACTCATTGACATTCTCTGAAGATTCTCCCTTTATCGCATATGTACAAAGTTCATCTTTTTGTGTCTTTATCTATCTTTTCTTCCTCGATCCAAGGAGAATCCAAATATTCAAAGGCTTATCATTATCTATCATTGTCAGAGGAATTATTAGGGAATCTCACTTTTTTCGGGTGACATCCATTCTTTTATTTACTTAAATGTCATTTATTGTTATTTATTGTTATCTTCCATATCCTTGGATCATTGATTATACCATTTTTGTTGTCATTCATTGCTACTCAATAGCACTCGTGGGACCTTACTACAAAAATATTTGGTCTATCTTTTGAATATTAATATTGGCTAAGATTAACCCTACTTCATTACAAAATTTAATTGTATAAACCTAGATCTAAATTTTGGATCATACAGTATTTCCTTGAATTTCATCCAGGCTCGATAAAACTAATATATATGATGGGCATTATGGACAAAGGGAACAATGACGCTTAATGAATGACATATCATGATTATTAATTATTGAGCACCTTCATAATAACAATTTAGAAGGACTTGACCAATTATGTTTTCTATTTATTCTTATCCACTTTAGTTTGATTCCAAATCTTTTACATTTTTCTTATTCAAGTAGAATTGAAGTTTAAGTTAATGCAGTCCAAATATGACTCACTTCAAACAAGATTACAACTTGCATTGTGGAAGTGGTGGAGCCAACATGAAGGCAATCATGACATGAAATTTTTGAAGGAAAAAGAAAAAAAAGAAAGAAACTTTGGTAGGGACATATTGGTACTCCCTTGCATAGACTGATCGATGGTTACTATTGGCGTATTTTCTATGTATATTTTGTTTAATAAAGACATAAACACTGGCTGATGAATCCAATTAAAGCGTTTACAATCTCCTTTGTTTCGTCGTCCAAAAAAATCAACAACAATATTTAGGGTTTCATTTTGGAATCACAAAAGTAGAATGTTGGACCAAACAAACGTTGCATATGTCTGATCTTTTCCTTCTTTTATATGACATAAAAAGGAACGGAAAAGCAAACTTACTAACCTAATTCTTTTCGTTCCTTATTTTCATAACAAAGCAATTGCTTATATTTCAAATCCCATAACCTATATGTGGTTGGAAGAGAAAGCTTGATGCCAGAAAATATTGTATATTTGTTTTCCAAATCATAGGAACATAAACGTAGCTATCAGTTCAATATATAGTAAAAAGTTTCTAATTATTGTGATATATGACCACTTTTAACTTTATCACAAGAAATATAAACTTCTCAACCTAGGAATGGAAATGAGCACATATTGCTGAACGGCATCTGCAAAATTCTTAAGAGGGGGTATACACAACTTTAAAGAGTGGTTAGTGGTCCATGCCTCTTAGCTTGTCTGGTTGCATTGTGGCTTGTTGCCATCAAAGATGGTATGTTGTCACATGGCCTAAATCAATGTAACTTCACATTTATGAACTGGACCTTGTAGCCCCCAAACCCTCGCACATAAAAAACAACAAACAAAAAAAACCAAGGAGGAAAATTTTCATATAAGCCTTAAAAGAAGAAATTTGAAAGAAAATTAAAACAATTATGTAGCCCAGAGTGTGGCTCAAAGGCCATGAGAGGGGTTGAGGGCTAACCCAAATTGGAAAGCTATTAGGTGGAGGGTTCAAACCGTAGCAATAAAATAATTCAAAAAAATGGCTATTAGAGACTAAGCTTCAAACTGTATCAGACATAAAATAAAACGTACCACGGTCTCTTCTCATTTACCTAAATATTGATAGGTTTTTAATCTAAAAAAATAATTCGGAAATAACGTTCTCTCGTAAATTTGAGTTTTCTGGCATGAGTTTGATTTTGAAGAGTTGAATCAATAATACTGTAATAACTACTAACAACCAGCTCTAAAATTCCAAATTCAAAATGAATAATTAATTAGTGGGAGATAATATGTTCAATTTGTTAAACAGCAATTCTCTCAAATAAAACAAGATCAATGGATAAATTTTCATGATTTTTTTTTTGTCGAGGTTGCAGCTTTAATGAGATCTATTGTTCTGAAAAAGATTTTATGCTATTAAGATACTTAAGTAGTAGATTTTCATTCTTGATCTGTTGAGAGATTATGATAGTAAGTTACATTAAAGATTTTTAAAAAGAACTGTAATTGTATTCTCAAGTGCCTTTTTGTTGCTGTAATCTGCAAATAAACTTCTACTTTTATAGAGTTTAAATAGCAGTTTGGTAAATTGCAATTATATCATGCATTATTACCACTTCTTTCCACTTTAACCCGTTATAAAAACATGATGTTGTGTGAAGATCATACACTTGCACTAACATTTCAAACTTTATTACTTTGGATGGAGGAAATAAAAAGCTTTTTAAAGAGAAATTGCATAACTTTTGAAGTTCTCCAGAGGGGAGCAGTGCAAATTTTGTATTACTACTTTCCGAAACTTCTAATCAATTTTAGAAAAGCTCTTTTCTCAATGTTTTCTACTGCTCATCAGCTTTCTTTCCTTTTTATGTGAGGCATAGTCAAGTAGTCAATCAAGAGAAGAAAAGGAAAAATGCTAATCAATTTGATAAGTTAAATAAAAACAACACAACAAGAGAAACAAATATACATACAAATAAATAAATAAAAAGATAAAGATGGAAGTGGAACCACTAATACTTATAGTCTGTTCGATCAAGTTTCTCCAAGGTTAAAAGTATTTTTTTTTTATTAAAGTTAAAGTGTTTGGTCAAATTTTTAGAAGGAAAAAAAAATGCTTTTTGAGTAGAAGCAGAAGCATGAAAAAAATACTTTTGAAAAAAATACACTTAAAAACACTTTTTTACAGCTTGACCAAACACTAACTGCTGCTCAAAAGTACTTTTCAAATTAATTAACCAAACACAAACTGCTTCTTATCAAAATTACTTTTGAGAAAAAGTACTTATGAAAATAAGCTAATTTTAAAAACTTGACCAAACAGACAGTTATTCCTCCCAAAAAGTCTGTTATACATAAGTGTGAGCTTCATTCTCATTATCTTGTCGTTCACCTTTATATTTCTTTGATCGTATTATGTAATAAAAGAAAAAGGTTTTAAAAATATAAAACAGGAATAGAAACTATCAAGATTTGCAGTCTAGTGATACCTGTATAGGGCAAAATATGATACGACACGTGGTCGTCTAAAGGGAGGACATGTGAAACCAAAGAATGGAATGAGCAAAGACCGAACAAGCCATTCTGCTTGCCACCGGAAAGGATAACATTCATAAAAGTGTATTAAATACTCTGCGTCCGGGTAGCATTTACTAGAGAGTATTCTACAGCATTAAGAGCGACGGTTCGTTACAGAGGATTTAGCATTTATGTTCACCGTTACGTTTTCATCAATGGCGCTCGTAATTGACATTAACGGAGGACATGATCCTAGGATTTCCTTCCCTAGACATAGCTATAAATAGTAAGCTCAGTTATCATTGTATGGGACACGAATTTTTCTGGCTAAACTTATACTCTATTCTATATAAAGCTCAATACAATTTTACCTTCTTGCTTTCGATGTCTTCATCACTGCGCCCGAAAATATTGTCCCGAAATTGTCATCTTTTCTTTTTTCATCTATATTTCAAGACTAAGTATTGTATATTTTTTTAATTATTATATTATTTTTGGATCAAATTAATTTACTTGTCTAGAAACCACGTATAAATTAAATTGTACCGTTTACGGGTAAACAGTTTGGCGCCTATCGTGGGGCCTAGACAACCGTGCAACTAAATTGATCCTTGCCTTTTTTACTAACATCTTTTGATTTTGTCTTAGAAAAATCACAAAAAATGGCAAATAACATTGTGAACGACACAAACAACCTTGAAAACGAAGATTCAATCAGTGATACCCGCAATGAGGGGAATGACGCCACGCCAGTGCATGATAGGCGGTACCCTCGATAGGTTCGGGAGACAACTCCTGATGATGCTGATGAAGAGCATGTAGAGGATGCGGTGAGGATCCTGTAAGAGCAACATGCAATCATTCTAAGCCATCTTACGCGGCAGGATCAGGTTATGACGGAATTAAAGCAGGCGCTATCAGGTGCATCGAATAATGCAAATAGGCGAGATCCAAATCCTCCCATCGTTCTCACAGACCAAACAACGTAGAGAGTCGATAACAACACTCCCAGGGGTGAAGTTGGCTCTGATGGGACTGGGGGGAGCAGATCCGGTCTCAACAACGAGAACGATCCATTCAAGGACGAACTTTTGCGGTTCATGAGGGAAGTAAATGCGTGGATGGATCAAATCCCGGGCGCATCACCATTGTTGAAAGGCCCGAACTCGAAGAAGTATATTCAACTACCGTACAAGCCGAGTGCGGCAGAAGAACTAATCCCGAAGCGGTTCAAAATGCCTGAAAAAAAGTATGATGGAACTTCAGAATCGCATGAGCATATTACTACTACACAACGGTGGTGAAAGGAAATGATTTAGCTCCTCACAAAATTGAATCTGTGTTGTTAAAGAAATTTGGTGAAACTCTCACGAGGGGAGCTCTAACGTGGTATTCATTATTACCCGAGCATTCCATAGATTCCTTTGAGATGCTCGCGGATTCTTTCTTTAAGGCTCATGCCGGGGCCAGAAAAGTACAAGCCCGGAAGGCCGACATATTCAGAATCAGGGAGAATTCGAATAATTATGAGAGTTTGTTATCCGATTCCAGAAAGAAAGAATGCTGCTTCCGGCTGTCCCGGATGAATGGGCAGCCGAAGCGTTCACCAAAGGATTGAACCCAAGAAGTTTTGACGCTTCCCGGAAGCTGAAGGCCGATTTTTCCCTACGAGCGGACCGAAGGCCGCAATAGAAATTCTCGAGTAGCAAACAAGTTCACCGTTTACAGAGGGATCGATCGTTACAATAGATCACATCAAGATAAAGAAACGTTAGGGTTTCGGGATCTTCCTTACCCCAGGTTATCAGAATATAACTTCAAAGTTATTGTAGTGGAACTGGTGTCAACCATGAGAAACATTAAAGAGCCACGATTCCCGAGACTTATGAGATCCGATTAAGCAAGAGACTCCAGGAAAGCAAGCTAAATCATAGGTACGAAAGTTTTCCAACAAAAAGGGGCTGACTTCAACAACCCATAAGGGACGGCTTGCCAAGCTACACAAACAGTTAATTTGTTTATAGTCGTAAATGTTTTCCTACAAAAAAGGCTGGCTTCAACAACCCATTCAGGGACGGCTTGCCAAGCTACACAACTCAGAAAACTTTCCCACGGGACGAACGGTGACCAAACAGGGGACTGCCGACACCTCCGGGAAGAGGTGGTAACATTATTAAAGAATGGTCACCTCTGAGAATTTTTAAGTGATTGAGATAAATACAATTATGATCGCCACAGAGACAACGCGGAACCTTCGAAAGAAGGAGAGCCAAACGATCAATTTGATTTTCACG